>OY740796.1:1141536-1241536 GCA_963514005.1 Raja brachyura | reverse complement strand
GACCAGCATTCACGGAATGCCTCCAGAGTCCCCGTGGACACCGCATGCTCCCTCTCCAGGGACACGCAAGCACGGACATCGGCCCTAAAGAGGGGCCAGCAGCTGATTCTGGCGTGACCATCGACCGCCCCCTGCCTAAACCCACGAATGGCCATCTTGGCCAGGCCCAGGAGTAA
The DNA here is from genome assembly GCA_963514005.1 of Raja brachyura. The sequence goes on along the minus strand of OY740796.1, from coordinate 1,241,360 downwards.
ACCGACAGGGAGGTTCCACCACCACTCCCCCCCCCCCCCCCCACTCCCTGCCTTGTGTCCAAACACCAGCATTGTCAGAATAAAATGCAACCAAAACTTGAGGAGCAGCCCCTTCAGATGTTGTACAGGGGCAGAAACCTCACACACTCCATATACGCATGGAACAGGGTCTCTTCCTCTGTACAGTATGCGACTCTCTGCATCATGAAACGGCACGCAGGGCATCTCGGAAAGGTGGCTCAGGTTGTGTGGAGCCAGTGCCTGAGAATTATCCCGGAGCCTAGGCCTGATGAACAAATCCGACGGAGCGGGGTTAAGCTCAGTCAGAACCACTCTAAGCACACGCCTCTCCTCGACACCCGCCATGACAGGGTGAGAACCGACCACATCCTGCAGCCACAACACCCGCCTCCCGCTGTGGAGCAACACGCTGGCTGAAAACAGCCAAATTCCTCACTCTTAACACATCACGACAGAAAGTAGGCAAACCACGTAAGGCGGGTCAACTAATGCCCGTGCAATCTGGGGGGGTTCTCCGCATAGCCACAGAGTCCTGAGACGAAGAGCCGCCACCTGGGTATGCACGCGTACCAAGGACTGGCCGCCCTCCTCTAACGGGAGACTCAGGACCGCTGCAGAGACCCAGTGCTTCCTATCTCCCCAAAATAAATTTACCAACTTATTCTGTAATGCAGTTGCAAATATAGAGGGCGGGACAAGAGTAGCCAGCCGGTACCATAACATGGAGGCCACCAGCTAGTTTATCACCAGCACCCTATCCTGGAAAGGAAGAACTCTAAGCAGGCCTGACCAGCGCCGCAGCCAAGCGACAACTTTCATCTCCAGCTCCAGCCAGTTCGCTGGCCAAGCATCCTCAGTGGGACTCTGGTACACCCCAGATAGAGGAGGTGCGTGGTACTCCACGCATACAATGCCATCTCCTCCGGCAGGGAGTCTACCTGCCACTGACTCACTAAAAATCCAGAACACTTCCTCCAGTTAACCCTGGCAGAAGATGCGGCCGAGAAAATCTTCTGGCAGTCACGCATCCTCCGCAGGTCACCAGGATCAGTGAACATAAGGAGTACATCATCGGCATAAGCCGAAAGAACCACCTCTACCCCCGGTCCTGGTAGAGCCAAGCCTGTCAACCGCCTCCGAAGAAGACACAGGAACGGCTCCACACAGATCGAGTACAACTGAACCGACATGGGGCACCCCTGGCGTGCACCCCCCCCAAAATGAATGGGAGCCAACAACACACCATTAACCTTCACGAGACACTCCGCTGCAGAGTACAAAAGCCAGACCTGGGACACAAAGTGCGGTCCACACCCAAACGCTTGCAGTGTCCCGAAGAGGTATTCATGCTCTACCCTATGAAAAGCCTTCTCCTGATCAAGAGACAGAAAAACAGCTGACTGACCAGTACCCTGGGCTAGATGAATCAGGTCCCTAACCAGGTGGATGTTATCCTGAATGGAATGGCCAGGTACTGTATCGGACTGGCCCAGGTGGATCAGTTGGGACAGCACGGAGCCCAGGCGATTTGCCATTGCCCATGCAAAAACTTTATACTCTGTACAGAGGAGAGACCGGGCGCCAGTTCTTCAACAAGTGGAGTTCGCCCTTCTTGGGCAGCAAGACAACAACTGCCCTATGCTACGAGAGGGGTATCTCCCCGGTCGCCAGGCTCTTCCCCCAGAACCAACATGTAATCACCCCCCAGGATATCCCAGAAGGCTATAACAAATTCATGAGCTGGTGCAGGGCACGAGTCAACTCCTCCAGTGATAAGGGGCCATCGAGACCGCTCAAGCAGCAGATTCCTCAAGGCTTCCTTCTTCTCCTGAAACGCTCCCCACTCACAGCAGTCCTCACCAATCTGACGCAGGTGAGACTCTGCGCCGAGTACCTCCCTCTCAAGCCTCTCGACTGCTGAGTCCCGCCTTCCGGTCAACCCCCACGTGTATTCCTGACAAAAGAGACGGATGTAAGCCTTTCCCCACATCCCACCATTGCTGAAGGGAAGGAAAGCTCATTTGCCTCAGAAGGCCTCTGAGACGAGGAGATGTCCTCTGACACACTCCCAGGAGAGCCAACCCCAATAACCGGTAAGATAACATCCTTAGAAGGCCCTTGAGACGAAGGGACAACCACCAGCCCAGAGGACACAACCCCTGTAACTGGTATGGTAACATCCACAGAAGGTCCCTGCAACAAAGGGCCAACCTTCGGCCCAGAGGACACTAGTTCTTGGTCACCATCCTCAATAGGTGATAGGTCTCGAAGTAGGCGTCCCCCTTACTTTGGGCTCATGACCTTGCTCTCCCTCTCCAGGCCCACGCCTCCTTTTAGTCCCGCTGGCATGCGGCGGTACGGTGACCTCCATAAAGGAAGGGTACTCCGCCTCCACACTACCCGTTACCTCTTTTCCACCCCCATGTTCAACCTTTCCTACCCCCTTCTGAACCACCTCAGCTCCTTGCTGAGTCACACCAGATGCGTCTTGGACCTCACTGGGGCCAACAGGCACCCCTTGAGTGGGATCAGGTCTGGAAAAGGGCCCCTCCACTTGCGATTGACTAGCTTGGAGATGTTTACTCTTCTTCTTGAACTTTTTCTTTCTCTGCACCATCCATCTGCAAGGACCGAACTAAAGCACTGATCCTCTCTGGATCTGTGACAGAGGAGATAGTCCTTGCCTCATCTAACTCCTCTGGCAGCTTGTTCCATACACCCACCAATCCTTGTGTGAAAAAGTTACACCACAGATCCCTACAGCCATTAGGCTATTAAACACTACAAACTCAAATAAATTCTGAACTAAATAGACTGTTATTATTATTGCATTGTTATTGTTTGTATTATATGTGTATGTATGCGCGTATGTGTGTATACACACACACGCTGAACACTTTTTCCTCTCGTTTATTATATTGTTTGCAGTGTACTATGTTTACATATTCTGTTGTGCTGCTGCAATTAAAAGTGTCATTGTTCTACCTGGGACATATAAAAATAAAACACTCTTAACGCGTGACTATTAAATCTTTTCCCCTTCACCTTAAACCTAAGTCCTGTGGTCCTCGATTCACCTACTCTGGGCAAGACTACTATGTACTCCTCTGTTCTACAATGCTCCCCAGAGCTCTGCCTTTCACGGTGTAGTTCCTGCCCTTGTTAGACTTCCGAAAATGCAACACCTCGCACTTTTCTGTATTAAATTCCATCACCCATTGCTCAGCCCACCTGCCCGATCGATCAACCGCAGGAATTGCTACATTTGTCATTTAGGGCCTGTCCCACTTTCCCTAGTTATTCACAAATTCTCCCGAGTTTTACCCTTGATTCCAACTCACAGAATGTTCGTAACGAGTCCGTAGGAGGTCGTAGGAGTTCGTAGTTATATCGTAGCAGCTCGTTATGGCAGCCGTAGGTACTCGTTGCATCAGGTAAGTTGGGACGTTTTTCCCAGCCTGATAAAAAAATGTCCACGAGTAGAAAAATGGTCGGGATGAAAGAAATTGCAACTTTTTACTCGTAAGGAGGGCATCGAAATAATCAAGGGAATTCATAGACAGACTCGTAGGAGTTCATGAACATAGTCGTGGAAGGTCGTAGAAGTTCGTAGATTACCATGATATTGATTTTTTTTTAGGTCCTTTAAACTCGGCAGAGGTTTTGAATTAAGTTGTGAAAGTGGGACAGGCCATTTTACCTCCCCCCTTGACTCCATCCAAGGACCTACACTGTCTTTCCAGGTGCTTCTATGGTCCACGTATCAACCATGACCCCCCCCCCCCCCCCCCCCCCCCCCCCCCCCCGTCTCATCCCTCCTCTCCTCTTTAGAAACATAGAAACATAGAAAATAGGACACCGAGATCTCGCTGCACCTCCCCCTTACCTAACCTAACCCCATTGAGATAATAATCTGCCCCCTTGTTTTTGCCGCCAAATTGGATAACCATTTATAAAATTTATCAATATTATACTGCATCTGCCACGCACCTGCCCACCCACTCAACCTGTCCAGGTCACCCTGCAACCTCCTAACATCCTCTTCACAGTTCACACTGCCACCCAGCTTTGTGCTATCCACAAACTTGCTAGTGTTGCTCCTATTTCCCTTTTCCAAATCATTAATATATATGGTAAACAGTTGCAGCCCCAACACCGAGCCTTGCGGCACTCCACTCGCCACTGCCTGTCATTCTGAAAAAGACCCGTTCATTCCTACTCTTTACTACCTGTCTGCCAACCAATTTTCTATCCATGTCAACACCCTTCCCCTAACACCATGTGCTCTAATTATAGTCACCAGTCTCCCGTGTGGGACCTCATCAAAGGCTTTCTGAAAGTCTAGATACACTACATCCACTGGCACCCCTTCATCCATTTTACTTGTCACATTCTCAAAAAATTCCAGAAGATTAGTCGAGCATGATTTCCCTTTCATAAATCCATGTTGATTTGGACTAATCCTTTTACTGCTATCCAAATGCCCCATTATTACCTCTTTAATAATTGACTCCAGCATCTTTCCCACCACCGAAGTTAGGCTAACTGGTCTGTAATTCCCCGTTTTCTCTCTCGCTCCTTTCTTGAAAAGTGGGATAATATTAGCTATCCTCCAATCCACAGGAACTGATCCTGAATCTATTCAACATTGGAAAATGATCACCAATGTGTCCACTATTTCTAGAGCCACCTCCCTGAGGGCCCTGGGATGCAGACCATCAGGCCCAGGGGATTTATCATCCTTCAGTCCCATTAGCTTACCCAATACTATTTCTCACCTAATGAAAATTTCTGTCAGTTCCTCTACCCCTTTAGATCCTCTGTCCTCCAGTACATCTGGGAGATTGTTTGTGTCTTCCTTAGTGAAGACAGATCCGAAGTACCTATTCAACTCTTCTACCATTTCCTTGTTCCACATAATTATTTCACCCTGTCTGCCTTCAAGGGACCCACATTTGACTTTGCTACTCTTTTTCCCTTAACATATCAAAAAAAGCTTTTACTGTCCTTCTTTATATTCCTGGCTAGCTTCCCCTCGTACTTTGTTACATGCCAGTTTTAACTCCTGCTGCAACTTACACCCTACTTCCCCTCGTACTTCATCTTTTCAGCCCGTATTGCCCGTTTTGTTTCCTTCTGTTGTCATATGAAAGTTTCCCAATCCTCTGGCTTCCGGCTACATCTTTTCTTTTAGTTTTATTCTATCCCTAACTTCTCTTGTCAGCCACAGTTACCTCCTACTCCCCTTAGAATCTTTCTTCCTTTTTGGAATGAAATGATCCTGCGCCTTCTGGATTATGCCCAGAACTTCCTGCCATTGCTGTTCCACCGTGATTCCTGCTAGGATCCCTTTCCAGTCTACCTTGGCCAGCTCACCTCTCATGCTTTCATAGTCGCCTTTGTTCAACTGCATCACTGACACTTCCGATTTAACCTTCTCCTTCTCAAATTGCAGATTAAAACTAATCATATTATGATCACTCCCTCCAAGTGGTTTCTTTACCTTGAGTTATCTTATTAAATCTGATTCATTGGACGACACTAAATCCAGAATTGCCTTTTCTCTGGTCGGCTCCATTACAAGCTGCTCTAAGAATCCATTTCGGAGGCACTCCACACACTCTCTTTCGTGGGGCCCTGAACCAACCTGATTTTCCCAGTCTACCTGCATATTGAAATCCCCCATCACCACAGTGGCATTACCTTTGTTACATGCCAGTTTTAACTCCTGCTGCAACTTACACCCTACATCCGGGCTACTATTTGGGGGTCTATAAATATCACCAATTAGTGTTTTCTTGCCTTAACAATTCCTCAACTCAATCCACAGTGACTCTACCTTGTCAGTCCCTATGTCTTCCCTCGCAAGGGACTGAATTCCATCCCTCACCAGCAGAGCTACCTCCCTCCTCTGCCAACCTGCCTGTCCTTTCTATAGGATGTATAACCCTGAATATTAAGTTCCCAGGCCCGATCCTCCTTCAGCCACGTCTCAGTAATCCCCACAATGTCATATCTACCAACCTCTAACTGAGCCTAAAGCTCATCCACTTTTCTTCTTATACTTCGCACATTCATACACAATACTTTTAATCCCATACCCCTTTCACATCGATCCCTATTACACTTGGCCATACTCTCCTATCCCTTTGTGAGCTTCTTTTCCCGTTAAATCTTGGGTCATTAACCATCCCTTTATTTTCTTTCCCTTTAACTCCATCCTTGACTATCCCATTTGACACCCCACCCCCCTCTTATACAGTTTAAAACCACCCGTGTATCAGTGGCAAACCTGCCTGCCAGAATGCTGGTCCCCCACCTGTTAAGATGCAATCCGTCCCTTTTGTATTGTTCCCCCTTACTCCAAAACAGATCCCAGTGATCTAAGAATCTAAATTCCTACTCCCTGCACCAGTTCCTCAGCCACACATTCAGGTCCCGTATCTCCCTGTTCCTGGGTACACAAAATGCTGGAGAAACTCAGCGGGTGCAGCAGCATCTATGGAGTGAAGGAGATAGACAACGTTTCGGGCCGAAACACTTCTGTGAAATCTCCCTGATCCTTCTCTCGCCAGTGCGAGGAACTGGAAGCAAACCGGAGATAACAACCCTGGAGATCCTGCTTTTCAGCATTTTTCCAAGCTCTCTAAAGTCACGCTGCAGAATGTTCATCCCCTTCTTTCCGACATCGTTTGTGCCGACATGCGCTACCACTTCTGGCTGTTCACCTTTGCCCTTGAGGATTATCTGCACTCTGTCCGTGACATCCTGGATCCTGGCACCAGGAGGGCAGCACACCATTATCGAATCCTGTCTGATGCTGCAGAAACCCCTGTCCGTACCTCTCATAATGGAGTCCACAACCACCACTGCGTTGCCTGACGTCGGCCTCTTTGGTTATAGCTCAACGGTATTTTTTGCTTTGCAAGCCAGTCCGCCGCTCAGTGTGACAACGTTCCACCTCAGAGGTACGCTGAGCCACCCTGAAATAATCTAGAAAGGAACTCCTCTAACCCCCTCTAAACACTTCTAAACCCCTCCGAACCGCTCTGAATCACTCTAGACCCATCTTCATCACTCTAAACCAGTCTAAAGACATATGAACCCCTCTAAGCCGCTCTAAACCCCGCGAAAACCCTCTGAGCCCCTCTGAACCCCTCTAAACCTCTCTAAATCCCTTGAAACCCCTCGAGACCCCTCTAAACAGCTTGAAACGCCTTGAACCCATCTAAATCCCTCCAACCCCCTCTAAACACATTGAAACCCCTCTAAATCCTTCCAAACCCCTCTAAACTCCCACGGACCACTAAAAATCACTCTAAACCCCTCTAAATAGAGCTCCCGTGGATTTTGCAGCAACAGTAACAAAGAGAAGCAGGAAAAAACACTGATTGGCTCTAGCCCGCGTAGGAGGTGAGTTAGAAGTGAGTCAGAGGGGGAAAACAGTTTAAAACTGAGGAATTTGATTTGTAAATTGGTAAATTAGGCAATTTATCAGTCAATATAAGCAAGATGGCTCTTAGGGAGTGACCTTGTGAGGAAGTTCCCTGTGAGTAAAGTGCAAGTCTTTGGCGAGGAGGCTGAGGAGAGAAGGCTACGCAAAACGTTGGCATTACCTTTGTTACATGCCAGTTTTAACTCCTGCTGCAATTTACACCCTACATCCGGGCTACTATTTGGGGGTCTGTAGATAACACCAATTAGAGTCTTCTTCCCTTTACAATTCCTTAACTCAATCCACAGTGACTCTACCTCGTCAGTCCCTATGTCTTCCCTCGCAAGGGACTGAATTCCATCGCTCACCAGCAGAGCTACCCCCCCCCCCCCGTCCACCTACCTGCCCTTTCTATAGGATGTATAACCCTGAATGGCAAGGAAATGGCAGAAGAGTTGAACTGGAGGACAGAGGATCTAAGGGGGTAGAGGAACTGAAATAAATTTTCATTAGGGGAGAAATAATATTGGGTAGGCTAATTGGACTGAAGGATGATAAATCTGTTTCAACTAATCGCCCTGTTTCAACTAATGCAATCAACCTGGCGTGGACAATCAAATAAGATCAAATAGAACAAGTTGTCCTACAACTTAGGCTGTGCACGCCATACGCAAGAAGAAGAAGAAGAAGTGGATTACCAACTTCCTGACAGACAGGAAGCAGCATGTGAGGCTGGGAAAGTACATCTCGGACCCGCAAACACTCAGCATAGGAGCACCACAAGGCTGCGTACTCTCCCCTCTCCTCTACTCTCTCTACACCAATGACTGCACCTCCACAGACACCTCTGTCCAGCTTCTCAAGTTTGCGGACGACACAACCCTGATTGGACTGATCCAGGATGGGGAGGAATCTGCCTACAGACAGGAAGTTGTCACAGCTGGCGTCCTGGAGCCGTTGCAACAACCTAGAACTCAATGTTCTTAAGGCAGTGGAATTGATTGTAGACTTTAGGAGAGCTCCCCCTCCTCTCATCCCACTCACCATCACCAACACCACAGTCACATCTGTGGAGTCTTTTATGTTCCTGGGAACCATCATCTCCAAATACCTTAAGTGGGGAAAACCATCAACTCCACAGTCAAAAAGGCACAACAGAGGATGTACTTCCTGCGGCAGAGGAGGAAGCACAATCTGCCACAAGCAATGATGGTCCAATTCTACACGGCCATCGTAGAGTCTGTTCTCACCTTCTCCATCATGGTCTGGTTTGGCTCAGTTACCTAGCACGACACCTGGAGGCTGCAGTGAATCGTCCGATCAGCAGAGAAGATTATTGGCTGCAACCTTCCCTCCATTGATGAACTGTACACTACAAGGGCCAGGAAGCGAGCGGGCAAGATCATTTCTGACCCCTCTCACCCTGGCCACAAACTCTTTGAATCACTTCCCTCAGGAAGGCGACTCCGGACTGTCAAAGCTGCACAACCAGACATAAAAACAGTTTTTATCCACGAGTAGTTGCTCTACTCAACAGCCAAAAATCTGTTGCCTCCCTTTGATCTGGTATTTTGTTGGTTCACATGCTTGATCAATGGTGATTTGTCATTAATGTTTTATTATTATTATTAATAATGTTTAGTGTTTTTTGAGTCATTCGTAACTGTCACTATATGTCATGTTGTTACTTGTGGGTGGAGCACCAAGGCAAATTCCTTGTATGTGAATACTTGGCCAATAAACTTACTTACTTACTTATTAGCTGCTAAACTCAGAGTTTTCCACTCTCAGTTTCTCCATTGAACATCTTCTCTCTTGTTTGTTCATCAAATGTAGCCAGGTCTCCAGCTGCTGAATCCAATTGCAATACATTGCAAACGGACACTTTGCTTCACTGTTCCTTTGAGCACTGATGCCTGCTTTGTCGTGGGGCGGTGGAGGATGGCGGGTTTCCATTTTGGCTGCTCAAATGTGGTGGTGCTTTCATCTAATGGCCTTGAAAGTGGAGCGCTGTCGATGCTGCTCTTCCCGTTTGTTGGTGCTTCTGTGTCGGTCACTGTCCCTGCCAGTTGCTCCATGCTGTCACGTTGGTTGGGTTGCAGCATTGCCTCGGCAGCACGTTCTTTGGCTTCTCTCGTCTCCTTCAGTTCAGCGATTGAATAATGTACAGCAAATGACTGAGCCTTTCTCAGGCGGACCCTCTGCCATTGGCGTGGATGGTCCTGCCACCTCCTGAGGCATTTTTGTCTCGTCTACAACAGGTGGATGATACAGCAGTAATGGCAAGTTCTGGTGCAGAAGATGGCCAGTTCTTCTCAAACAGACTTCGGCCTCAATATTACAAAGCTGGAGGCGATAGAAGAGATCCAAGGGGATGGGGAATAAAAACATTTTGGAATTAAAATGAATACGTTTGTCAGTGCAAAAGTATAAAGAAAGTGATGGGAGAACCCTGAAATGATAACCATTGGAATGTAACAAGAGGAAATGCGTGACGTGTGGAGTATTTACGCCCAGCAACATCTGTGTAGGGACAGACTTTTAACGTATCTGATCAATGACCTTTCATTAGGAATAAATAGATGTAAACTGCACCTGCTGCAAATCTGAAATAAAAACAGAACACTTGAAATCGGCAGCAGGCCCAAATATTCAGTGTTTTTTTTCAGATTTTCTGAATCTTTATTTTTGTTTACTTTTGAAACACTTTGAGGTGTTCCATAGAACTTCAATAAACTACTCTTTACTTTTGAGTTCAGTCCTTATTCTTTCACATCATCAGCTCATTGTGACCATTGACTATGGAAAGGAGGGCAGTTGGCGATGAGAACTTCATCACAATGGAATTGTTCCCCAACCAATAAATAGCAGCAACAGTTGTAGATCCTGCACTCAGACACAGCTCGATCTCTTCTAAGTTGCACTGAACAGCGACATTGAAGTTCTCCTGTTGGCTTGCGAACCTGATGATTCGGTTCAGAAACCCTCAGACCCGTGGACCAGAGGGTGAAGCAAGCGCACGCCGTGACGATGGGAAAGACGTCCCAATAGCAAGTACTGGACAGCAGGGCCGGCCTTCGGAGGTGCTGGGCCCAATTGGGAACAATTTTGATGAGCCCCAGGTTTCCAGTCAAGGTCTGTTAGCCCTGTTATTTAGTATATATTATGAAATTGTACACTAAGGTGCTATGGATTATACACTGTCTGAATCTTTCCTGTTCTCGTCTGACCGTCGGTATCTCCGCCGGCTTCCAACCTTTACCACAGCTGCTAATTACCATTAAACTGCATTTTTCCACGTGTTATTTAATGAAGGTTTACTAATATTCTGTATGGGCTCTGCGGTTGCAACCAATGTTTCAGTCTGTGGTCAGGGAGAATGTCGCCCCTGTACACCTCCCTCCTGATGGGTGGGAATGAAGGACTACACGACCAATGGCAGCCGTGGATTACCCCTGGGTCCTGTATTTTACACACACACGTTTTTTGTGTGAATGGGGGGGAGAAGGGGACGTGATGTTCCTGTTGATACGACGGCTACAACAGGCCTTCATAGCCAACTGCAGTTGGGACCGTGAAATGACTCCAACACCTGGCGACTATTGCATGTAGACTCAGCGCCTGTTTCTGTGTATTATGTGCTAACCGGGCTGTGTACTTGGGTACGGCAATAATCGCACTGATCTCTATGCAAAATAATTTCACTGTACCTTGGTGGACGTGGCAATGAAGGAACTATTGTGTCCACACGTTTATGCATGTGAGTGTGTGGCGCATATCAAATGCTATTCCATTTGGTAACAGCTGCTTTGGGGAGCTGTTTGCTTCAGATGCACCTGACTAATTCTAGATAAGAATCAACTGGTCGGTCAGTGACTATCCTGGTAACATCAGGCGTTTGTACACATCCACTGGTGGGCTCACCGTAACTGGCTGAAGTGAAGTTTTAGTAACGGTCCCCCCGTGTAAATACCAGTAAGTGTGGGTGTAGAAAGGGATACGGGAAAGTATTCCGGAAAGTGGTGACAGTATTGAGAGTTAACCACGGGGCTCTGTTGTTGTCGGTGAGGAATTTCACTACTGAGGGGACAGAGTGTGTTGCCCACCAGCCTTGCGCGGGCCCCCATAGGCACGGGGACCAATTGGAAGCAATTGGTCCAATTGGCTTAAGGCCGGCCCTGCTGAACAGTACGACACCACTCCGGCAGCAGCAATCATTTCATTGGAGAGTGGAGATAACACGGCAGTTGGAGACCAGATAAAAATGCCTCGGGAGGTGGCAGCACCATCCAAGCCAATGGCAGAGGGTCAGCTGAGAAAGGCTCTCAGTCTTATGTCGTGCTATATTCATTAGCCGAACTGTGGGAGATTAGAAAAAGCACAAAACGTGCTGTCGAGGCAATACTGCAGCTCAGGAAGGAATGTGACAGCGTGGAGCAACTGGCAGGGACAGTGACCGACACAGAAGACCCAACAATCGAGGAGAGCAGCATCGACTGCGCTCCACTTTCAAGCACCACCACGTTTGAGCACCCAAACCTCTTTCAGTATCGCAGCTAATATGTTTTAATTTTTAAATTATTTCTTTTAATAGTAACATAAGTAATAATATATTTTAGTATGTAATAATAGTATATTGTAGTATTGCTGCAGTATTTATCTTTGAATTTCCAGTGAAAGGTCATTGATCTGATACGTTAGAAGTCTGTCCCTACACAGATGTTGCTGGACGTAAATACTCCACAAGTCATGCATTTCCTCTTATTACATTTCACTTGTTATCATTTCAAGGTTCTGCCATTACTCTGCACTGACATACTTATTCATTTCAAGGAAATAGGCGACGTTTAGAAGAAGGTCTGAAGAAGGGTCTCGACCCGAAAAGTCGCCTATTTCCTTCGCTCTATAGATGCTGCCTCACCCGCTGAGTTTTTCCAGCATTTTGTCCTCCTTCAATTTTCGAGCATCTGCAGTTCCTTCTTAAACATTCCATCCGGTTCAGTTAATTTTGGGAATTTGCTTCCAAAGATGGGTGTGGAGACGAATTCACAGAGTAGATTTCAGACACTGATTAATCGATATTGGTAACCAATGGAATCTATACCAAAAAGTAGCATTGGTCAGGAAAATCAGGTACGATCTTAGTTGTAAATTAGGAAATGATAAGGAAGATGAGGAGGTTTTAATCTGTTTAACCCTACTGGGGAATGATGAGGAAATGGCCAACATAGAATGTTAGGACGGTGATAAATAGATGTGTTCGTGTGTTTAGCCTTCCCAGCACTGCAATGTGAATTAAAATAGGTATCGGGGTTGTAAATAGCTAACTAATACACTGCTGAAAAGCAGGGTTCATTATCTATTGAGGGGAAAAGTTGTTTGCAGTTCTGTGTAGCTTATTATCCGTTGCAACATTGAGATTACAGCTGGTCTTTGTCACTGTTTTTTGCAGGCTGATTTATTTTAAAACCACAAATAAGCATTGTGTCATGAGAATATAAAAATGCTGTAGGTACAGTGAATCTTTGAAATTCTTCTGGTTCGCTCTGAGTTAGTGCACACGCTGTTAATGCATTCAATAAACTTGTTTGTTAAATTCACGACTGATCTCGGAGCTGTTTTATTTTGTGTTTGTGCCTATCGGAGTCGAGCCAGACACAGGGTATGCAAATTGCACAGAATTCCCTTCTACATTTATACAATGCTAAAGCAGGAATAATGGACTGAATGTGTATTCTCGATTATATATCTTACTGGACCATGTGGGAGCCGTTGCGTCCTGTCCACTCACCGCGCGGTTCGGGATGGGGGTGGGTGGCCTGCGGCATCACACACACACACACACTCTACCCCCCCCCCCCCCCTTTGATATTATATTAATATTCTTTCGCTCCTTTTACACCATCAATGAAACTTGACTTGACGATCCCCCGCCCTATCCAGTCATGCATAGCCCCCAACTGCGCAGGCGCAGCTAGAGCGGGAGAGGGAGCGGGGCAGAGAGATTGCAGAGAGAAGAGAGGGCAGAGCTAGAGAGAGAAAGGGCAGAGAGAGAGAGAGAGAGAGAGATGGCCTAGACGGAGAGAGAGAGAGCAGAATAAAGCCCTAGCCTTCACAACATCGCCCTCTAGCTCCTTCCCTCGAGACGTGGCAACATCCTTGTAAATCTTCTCTAAATCCTTTAATCGTGACAGTATATTCAATAGACAATACGTGCAGGAGTAGGCCATTCGGCCCTTTGATCCAGCACCGCCATTCAATATGATCATGGCTGATCATCCACAATCAGTACCCCGTTCCTTCCTTTTCCCCATATCCCTTGAGTCCGCTATCCTTAAGAGGTCTATCCAACTCATACCTGCATTTCTATAACATGGTGCCCAGAACTGAACACAATACTCTAAATGAGGCTCACCATCTTAGATAACTATAACATGATCTCCACAGGTGTTGCCTCATTACATCCGGCCCACAGGTTGCAGTAAAGTCCACGCGGTCGTGATGCTAATCCACACATACAACATCATAATATTGTGGCCAACAACATTGTCCCAATGGTCAGTGAGATTGGTGATGTTCTCTTTTACCCCACTCGGGGTCAAACCAGTCACCAGGTCTGTACCACCACTCATGGTAGAAATGAACTTGTTCTGTCGGAGGTCCCAAACCTTAATGCCGTCATCAAGACCACCAGAGATAATCTGATCGCCTGTGCCATTAAACCTTGCTGCCAGTACTTGGTACGTGTTTTGAAACGTATGGATTGCAGCCTTCTTCCGAATGTCCCATAGCTTCACGGTTTTGTCGTTGCTTCCTGTACAGACCAACCGCGGTCCCAGTCGGGCTGGATAACATGAATTCACAAAGGATGTGCAATCTTTAAGTCTCTAAATTCTTTCACCAGTTTCACTCTCACATTGCTGAAGTTTTGCCTGTTGATGCCAAGGTGACGAGCAGCTGCAGCTTGTTGCGGGGGTGCTTGGCCTGCACCAGTGCCATCTACTTTGCTATTTCATCTTACCAAATATTTTCTATTCTATTCATCAAATCCTGCCGACACTCTGCCTCATCTCTGACTCGTGTCTCGGTAACATCACTAAAGACAGTGTGGTGATGAATGACTGGAAGATGGCAAATGTTGTGCCTCTGTTTAAGAAGGGCTGCATAGAAGAGCCTGGGAACCACAGGCCAATGATAAAGGGCGTGTTTCTATTCTGTAGGACTATTTGACTTCATGACTCTAATTCAATTTTATAATCTGAATATAATTATTATAATGTCTGCTAATATCTTTAGAAAACCTTTGATATATGTAAATCTTATATATTGCAATCCACTCACTATTCTGATCTTTGCCTTAATCTTTTGTGGTTTTTTACAAAATTGTTAACATTCCTTTCGAGCGGAAATAATGGAGTGTTTTTTTAACTCATCGTATGATTATACATTCATTTACTTTATTGTCTGAATTAATCTTTGATTTTCAATTCCAAGCATTGCCAAGTAACAGATGCTGGATTCTTTTGCCTAGTTTAAATAGACACATTAATCCTGTGTCTCCATTCTGTTTCCCCATTCACACAATGAACCTGCACTGCTGGATTCTGCATTACGGCTGTCATAATTGGCTGCCAATTTAAAAAAGAAATGTTATTTGGAGTATTGCATGCCGTTCTGGTTACCCCATTACAGAACATTTTGGAGGCTTTGGAGAGTGTGCAGAAGACTTTTACCAGAACGCTTCCTGGATAAGTGGGTTTCAGCTACAGGGAGAGGTTGGATGGACTTGAATTGTTTTCTCTTGAACGTCAGAGGTTAAGGGGAGACTTGTGAGAAGTATATAATATTATGGTGAATTTCATTTATTATATTGTTTACAGTAGACTATGTTTAGGTAAACACAAAATGCTGGAGTAACTCAGCGGGCCAGGCAGCATCTCTGGGGAGAAGCAATGGGTGACGTTTTGGGTCGACACCTTTCTTCAGACCTTTTGGGTCTCAGCCAGAAACGTCACCCGTTGCTTCTCTCCAGAGGTGCTGCTTGTCCCGCTGAGTTACTTCAGCATTTTAGACAATAGGTGCAGGAGTAGGTCATTCAACCCTTCAAGCCAGCACCGCCATTCAATGTGATCATGGCTGATCATCCACAATCAGTACCCCGTTCTTGCCTTCTCTTCATATCCCTTAACTGCTATTAGTCCAGTCAATCTAGCAAATTTGAGGGGGTTACCCACCAAAATAATTTATTCTATTTCAGTATATTCCAGTATACTGTATGGGAAAGTGGTGAATAACTTCTGCCATTAGAGAAAATTCATATTTCATATTTTATTTCATAAATTCAGAAACATAGTGGCTTGCCTAACTGGTAGCAGTGGTACTCCACAGTTCAATCCATAAATAGCCTTCATTAGCATTCAAATAACCTTCAAATGCATTCTAACTATCTTCACTATAATTATAGCCTTCAAGAAATTGTCATCAAATCTTATTAAAATATTTAGGCTCTCGAGAAGACTACTAGAGGGTTATGGAGCATTTGAAGGCTTTTTTGTCTGCATAACCTGTCATAGTAATTTCAATAGTATTAAGCATTCAAATGCATTAAAGTACTCTGCTTTGTAGGTGTATGAAGGGAATCTGAATATTGTGTATTTAAGAAAGGGTAATTACCCGATTGAACCCTAACCTAACCCTGACCTTAACTTATGAGTATTGTCTCTATTATCAAATGAACATCAGACAGCCATGGTTGAGTGTGTTTTCTGCAAGAAAAGTTTAGAAGATGGCCAGGATACTGTAATACAATGAGAAAAAGGGAGCAAGAGTATCACCAGACTGATTCCTGGGATGTCAGGACTTTTATATGGGGAAAGACTGGATAGACTCGGCTTGTACTCGCTGGAATTTAGAAGATTGAGGGGGGTTATATAGAAACTTACAAAATTCTGAAGGGGTTGGACAAGCTAGATGCTGGAAGATTGTTCCCGATGTTGGGGGAGTCCAGAACAAGGGGTCACAGTCTAAGGATAAGGGGGAATTCCTTTAGGACCGAGATGAAGAAAACATTCTTTACACAGAGAGTGGTGAGTCTCTGGAATTCTCTGCCACAGAAGGTAGTTGAGGCCAGTTCATTGGCTATATTTAAGAGGGAGTTAGATGTGGCACTTGTGGCTGAAGGGATCGGGGGTATGGAGAGAAGGCAGGTACGGGATACTGAGTTGGATGATCAGCCATGATCACATTGAATGGCGGTGCAGGCTTTAAGGGCCGAATGGCCTACTCCTGCACCTATTTTTCTATGTTTCTAACAAGGACAGTGAGCAGCAAGGAAGCAGTATAAGAACTCATAAAAGCCAGCGATTCCACATAGAATGCTGACGGGTTTTCACTTATCCACAGACGATTGCAAAGGCACAGGAAAAAGTAACTGGCGAAGATCACCCCTCACCATGTGTCCTTCTGTCAGGAGCTCCAACATTCCGTTTAGACAGGCACTGCTTATTTTGCGGTGAACCAGCTACTTTCAATGAGAAAAAGCATGATGGTATGGATGTCTATGCAGTAAGAACTACATCATTCCAAAATACTGTCTTACATTCATGTGAAGAACGGAAAGATGAATCGTCTGCATTAGTTGCCGGCAGAATTGCATATGCTCAGGATCTGATTGCAATTGATGCAGTGTATCATCAAAGCTGTAATGTAAACTTCAGGATTGGAAAACAAATTCCTCAAAGGCTTGGGAGACAGAAAGAAGTAGAAAGACACATCTCCCCGCTGCACCAGAGAAGTTGACCAAGATATTCAGGTGTAACTGCAAGACCGGTGCGGCACCAGAAGATGCACCTGCAAGATTATTCCCATTGACTGCACATGGATGTGTGGAGTGTGTAAAGGTCTAAGTTGTGGAAATTCACCTTTGGTGGAGAGAGTTGACAGTGGTTCTGTTGAGTGTTGTTGCCTAAAATTTCACGAAGAACACTAGCCAAGTTATAGTTGTGAAAACGAATATAAAATATGGCTATTCTCATCTTGATTGGGTGACACCACCTTAAATATTCCAGGTATTACTTCTTGCTACTTTATCCAATTTTCC
The DNA here is from genome assembly GCA_963514005.1 of Raja brachyura. Next base: position 1,223,805 of record OY740796.1, on the reverse strand, counting down.
ATGCTTGCTTCCTTATGACTTTATCTTTAGATGCCATTTTTTTGTATCAGACATATCAGACATTTTTTATTTTCTCTAAAAAGCGAAATCACTCAAGTTAAACTGATAATATTAACCTGTGAATATGTTCATTTTCACAGATCATGAAAACATGGTTTTGATACTTGAATTGCTGCTTATTTTACAAATGACAATGGAAATTCTGAATTTTCTCTAATGGCGGAAACTAATTTGCATATTATGCAAGTTACACAAATTTCCCAAGCCTGGATTTTGTAGGGCTTTTAGTATGGTGTTTACGGGACCATACTGTAATTCACTGCACTAAAGTAAATTATTTCGCAATTAATGGTGGGTGAAGGCACTACCTTGACTGAACAGCGTGTTCTAGACACCTGTGAGTAAACAATATATATAAACTTACTCCTCCGGGGGTGGGGGCATGACTCCTTACAACTGTGCCCTTTAGTCTTTGACATTTCCACCCTGATGCCTATTGATGCCTTTCATAATTTTATATGCAGTCATTCTGTCAGATCTCCCCTCGCCATAGATGGAGTACAGAGAAGGTTCACCAGACTGATTCCTGGGATGGCGGGACTTTAATATGAAGAAAGATTGGATAGACTCGGCTTGTACTCGCTAGAATTTAGAAGATTGAGGGGAATCTTATAGAGACTTACAAAATTCTTAAGGGGTCGGATAGGCTAGATGCAGGAGATTGTTCCCGATGTTGGGGAAGTCCAGAACAAGGGGTCACAGTTTAAGGATCAGGGGGAAGTCTTTTAGGACCGAGATGAGAAAATCATTTTTCACACAGAGAATGGTGAATCTGTGGAATTTTACTTTGGAGTCACATGAGTGACTTCGTGAAGACATATCGTCGACCGCATGTGAAGCGACAGGCAGGCAGGAGGGTCGCTCCTCCACCAGAACGAACCTGCAGGTAAGGTAAACTAACCTGTGGTCGGTTTTTCTTCCAGGGACTCTGTGTGACAGAGTACTCCACGGGCCGCTTCGAGACTGACTGCGGACCGCGGGATGCGGGCAGTCAGTGACGGCAGCAACAGACCAGAGTCGGGCAAGCCCGTTGACCCAGGAGGGTCCGGGCTCACAGACTCGCCATTCGTAGCGACGGCCGAGCATCAGCCCGACTAAACACCGCAGCCCGCAGGATCACCACGGACTGACAGCTTGAATACAATGGGAAGTTGGGCAGCCCGTTCACCCGGCAGGGTCCTGGCTCACAGACTCGCCATTCGCAGGTAGTGACGGCAGAGCGGCAGCCCGACTCAACACCGCAGCCCGCAGGATCATCGCGGACTGACGGCAACGCTACCCGGAAGTCAGGCGAGCCCGTTGACCCAGGAGAGTCCGGGCTCGGTGACTGCCATTCGCGGGTAGCGAAGACGGAGCCGGGGCCCCGACTCAAAACATAGGCGGGATACTTGCCGTTAGCGGCAGTCTATATTCCCGCATGAGAGTCTGGTCACCATGGGAGCTGGGGGGGGGGGGGGGGGGTGCCCCATCATCTTTGTGCCAAACATGATGCCTAGCTGAACTGTCCTTGTCTGCCTGCACTTGATCCATGCATTCCCGACTTTTCCATGTGCCTATCCAAAAGCCTCTTGAACACCCCTGTTGCATTGCCTCCACTACCACCCCTGGCAATGTGTCTAGGCCCCCACCACCCCCTGCGTTTTGTAAAGAAAATGCTGCTCTGCACATCTCCATTGAACTTTCCTCCTCTCAGCTTATCGCTGTGCCCTCTAGTGTTGGACATCTCCACCTTGGGGGGGAAACAATTCTGACTGCCTATCCTATCAATTCCTCAGATATTTAAAAATACCTATCGAGTCTCCCCTCAACCTCCAACAACCCAGAGCAGTCAATCCAAGTCCCCAACCTCTCCCTGTAGCTGAAACCCTCTAATCCAGGCAGCATGCTGGAAAACCTCCTCTGCACCCTCTCCAAAGCCTCCACATTTTCCTGTAAGGGGGTGAGCAGAGCTGCATGTAATACTCCAAATGTCACCTACCCAAAGTTTAATAGAGCTGCATCATGACTTCCTGACTATTATACTCAATGCCCTTAGCAATGAATACCATATGCCTTCTTTACCACCCTATCTATTTTCAGTATGTTTCCACATTTGGTGAGCTCTGAACTTGGATTCCATGATCCCTCTGCACATCAACGCTGTTAAGGGTCTGGTCATTAACTGAATACTCTCTCCTAATATTCAACTTCCAAAGTGCAGCACCTCACACTTGTAAGAGTTAAACTCCCATTTCTCTGCCAATTCCTGCAGTTGATCTATATCCCGCTGTATCTTCTGACAGCCTTCCGCACTGTTTGCAACTCCTCCAATTTTGGTGTCGTCAGCAAACCTACTCGCATTCTGTTCAAGGTAAACAAAAATGCTGGAGAAACTCAGCGGGTGAGGCAGCATCTATGGAGCGAAGGAATAGGTGACGTTTTGGGTCGAGACCCTTCTTCAGACTGATGTGGGGGGGGCAGGAAAAAGAAAGGAAGAGGTGGTGAGGGCTGTGGGAGAGCTGGGAAGGGGAGGGGAAGGAGGGAGAAAGGACTACCTGAAATTGGAGAAGTCAATGTTGCTACTGCTTCACATCGCCTCCACCCCACATCAGTCTGAAGAAGGATCTCGACCTGAAACGTCACCTATTCCTTTGCTGCATAGATGCTGACTCACCTGCTGAGTTTCTCAGCATTTTTGTCTACCTTCGATTTTCCCAGCATCTGCAGTTCTTTCTTAAACATTTATGTTTAGATCCTTTGTATACATCACATACAACAGAGGTCCCAGCACAGATTCCTGCAGAACTCCACTGGTTATAGACCTCCAGCCAGAGTATCTACCTCCCACCACAACCTTCTGTCTTTTATGACTACTCCAGTTCCAAATCTATAACATTGTGAATCCCACACTTCTCATTCGCAGTCTACCATGAGGGACCTTATGAAAAGCCTTACTAAAATCCATGTATACATCCCCCCCCCCCCCCCCCCCTTCAGCAATCACCTTTGTCACCTTCTCAAAATACTCAATCAAGTTAGTGAGATACGACCTGCTGCCTACAAAGCTGTGACTATCTCTAATTAGCCCATTCACTTCCAAATGGGATTAATTCTATCTTGAAGAATTAACTCTAATAGTTTCCCTTTCACTGACTTGAGGCACACTGGCCTATAGTTACCTGGATTCTCTCTACTTCTTTTCTTAAACAAAGGAACAACATTGGCCACTCTCCAGCCATCCAGGATCTGGCCTATGGCGAGAGAAGAAACAAAGATCCTCATCCAGGCCCCCATATTCTCCTCTCTTGCCTCCCTCAATAACCTGAGATTGATCCCATCAGGCCCTGGGGATTTATCCACCTTGAAGCTCTTCAAAAGCCTCAGCACCATCTCCTCGATCTCAAACTGCCCTGGCATGTTTGTATTCTCCACACTGACCACGCAGTTCTCCAAGTCCTTCTCCTCGGTGAATACAGAGACAAAGTACTCATTGTATCTCAACTACAAGCATAGTAGTTTATTTATCTTTGAGCAGTCCTAACTTCTTGCTAGTCATCCTCGTATTTTTAATGTAGGTATAAAAATGTTGGGGGTTTTCTTAAATCTAACTCACCAGTGACATTTCTCCCCTGATGGTCACCCCCCCCCCCCCCAGTATCCAAGGTGGTTTATCTGATTTACAGAGGAATGGCCACAGGGGATTCCTGAACTCTTTTCCTACTCCCTTTCCTGGTGGTTACCCATGCATAAAAAATTGGTTGGCAGACAGGAAACAAAGAGTAGGAATTAACAGGACACTTTCAGAATGGCAGCCAGTGATGTGGGGTGCCGCAAGGCTTGATACTGGGACCGCAGCTATTTACAATACACATTCATGATTAGATGAAAGAATTCAAAGCAACATTAGGACATTTGCAGATAACACAATGCTGGGTGGCAGTGTGAACTTTGAGAGGATGCTATGAAGATGAAGAGTAACTTGGACAGGTTGGGTGAGTGGGCAAATGTATGGCAGATGCAGTATAATGTGGAATAATGTGAGGTTATCGACTTTGGAGGCAAGAATGGGAAAGCAGATTATTATCTCTTTACTCTTTACTCATATACTCAAATCCTCTCGTTATGAAGGCCAACATGCCATTAACTTTCTTCACTGCCTGCTGTACCTACATGTTTACTTTCAGTGACTGGTGTACAAGGAACCCCAGGTCTCATTGCACTTCCCTTTTTCCTAATCTGACATCATTCAGATAATAATCTGCCTCCTTGTTCTTGCCACCGAAGTAGATATTATCTACATTATACTGCACCTGCCCACTCACTCAACCTGTCCAAATCACCATGCAACCTCCTAGCATCCTCTTCACAGTTCACACTGCCACCCAGCTTTGTGTCATCTACAACTTTGCTAGTGTTACTTTCAGACCGTCAGCCCAGAGACATTAGGTTAGATGAACTAGCTACCAATATCTGAATGTGGGTTACACAAAAAGCTGGAGAAACTCAGCGGGTGCAGCAGCATCTAAGGAGCGAAGGAGATAGGCGACGTTTCGGGTCGAGACCCTTTAGGCGTCACCTGAAAGGAACGGAATTGGGAGTCTGCCGGGTACCACCGGCTGCATGTAGACCTGGGGGACCCCCCAATGGGCCAAAAGATGGGTGCTAAATAGATGAGTGAGGTACCACTTGAAACCGCCACTATGGTGCGCTCACTGCCACGCCTATATCAACAACACAAATGGCAGACATTTTCCCTGCTGCAAAAAGGCCCACCAGACCTCCGACAAAGGGCCTAGAAAATGGGCTAGCATATAGACGAGCAAGGTACCACTCGAAAATAATGCCAAATGAACAAGTTGAATTCATAGAGTACAAAATGGGTTACGACAGACAAATAATCCGCTGCACTACAGGTACCAGACACCCCAAATGTGGACACCCTAGGCCCTGCTGTCGAACTGGGCTAGCCTCGATATTGTGGGTACTAGTTGAAACCAAGTTTAAATGATCTATCACACCTTGGGGGATATAAAATGACCTATGACAGAACAATTATCTGCTGCCTTGGGTCTACCAGACCCCCTAAATGGGCCCTTGGACCCATCTAGCATAGCCTAGATATTAAAGATACCAGCTAAAGGCAACGCAAGGCAAATTTATTCATATAGCTCCATTTGTACAAGCAGCAATGCATAGTGCTTTACAAAAGAATAACATAGTAAAAAGACAGCAGAACAACCATACAACACAGGACAACAAAATAGCCAATAATCAAAATTTACAAAACAAGCAATAAGACAAATGCATGAATAGTAAAGTAAAGTCACTAAAACAATAAAACGATTTTAAAAGCACATAAAAGGGTTAAGATTAGAAGGTTAAAATTGCCTGCATGTTGCGTTATGGAAAAGCTACAGTAAACAACAGTGTTTTTAGTCCTGATTTAAATGAGTTTACAGTCTGTACACACCCCAGGTGTTCAGGGAGCTTGTTCCACAGGTGTGGAGCATAAAAACTGAACGCTGCTTCAGCCTTTTTTAGTTCTGACCCTGGGAACACAGAGTAAACCTGTCCCTGAAGACCTGAGGAGTCTAGGTGCCTCATATACAACAAGTAGGTACAACAATTATGTTACTGGCCTACAAGGCCTACAATGGTCTGGGTCCAAAATACTTTGGACCCAGACCTTTGTAGGCCAATAACATAATTTTAAAATCTATCCTTTTACACACAGGGAGCCACTGCAAAGATTTAAGGACAGGTGTAATGTGGTCCATTTTCTTGGTGTTGGTCAAGACTTTGGCAGCGGCATTCTGGATAAGCTGCAGTTGTTTAATTGATTATTACTGAGACCTGTAAAGATACCATTACAATAATCTAACCTACTGAAGATATATGTATGAACAAGTTTTTCAGTGTCTTCTTTGGACAGAAATCCCTTGATTTAAAACCAGGTTTAGATGATCAATCACTGCATAGGAAATACAAAATCACCTATGCCAGAATAATAATCTATTGCCTTGGTCCTACCAGACTCCCTAAATAGTCCCTTAATTGCCCAATGTGGGGGGGGGGGGGGGGTGGGGGGGGGGGGGGGTCGGTCTGATAGGAACAAAGAAGCAGATAATTGCTGTGGCATCGGTCATTTTGTAATCCCCAAAGGTGTGATTGATCATTTAAAGCAAACATTTAGAGAGACGGCAAAATGTGGTCCAAAATTGACATCTTGGTCCCAAGCTCATTTGTATATGGTCCAATGTCTTTTTAAAGTTTATTATTAATGTACTTGTGTAAGGAATGATTCATTAGAGAATAACAGACTCAAATGTTAACCCTACCCCTAAGGAAAATTTATTTTGTTATGTTACATAGTTACATTAAAACTTTAAACCTTTAAATTCAAAAGATATTAACTCCAAATTGTGTAACATATTTTGTACTTCAATATGTTTACCTGAGAATCATTCTGAAAAGAAAACTGGGCCTACCGTTACTCTGTTCTTAGATGTGGCCATTTCAAAGCAAACAGTATGCATCAAAAGCAGTCTGAAGTTGGCATTAGCTAAATTGGCAAAAACTGAACAGCTGGGACACTTTTTGCAATGAGAACAAATTTAGCTTGATAACTGTTTCTAAGTTTTATATATGTTTTAATATAGGTGATATGATCTTCACAACCATGTGGAAAATGTAATGAGTTGCGCATCGAGATGTTAAGAAAAATCACAAATATGCCCCAAAAAGCTAATTTTTGCATTTATTTATTTTTGCATTTATTGCGTGCGCTGATTTCCCGGTAGAGTAATGGAATGGTAAATCATCATTACAGTTTACAGGACCCTCCATGTACATTGTCTTACTACTAGTACTAGCTAGGTTTGGTCATTTGTCCAGGATAATATTAGCTTTTAATGGGAGAACAATGTGCACTAAAAATACTCTCCTTCAAAGCTTGTTCCACCATTTGAATGTGGAAAACTTTAAAAACCTAGGTCATCGAAGTATTTTTTTATTAGTTTGGTCCAGGGTGGTAAACCTAACAAACATAAATAACAAATGATCAGTTTATGAATCTAAAAAAATAACATTATTGTAGCAATTGTCTTCATGATCTGTGCTATATGGTAAGTAAATATTGCAAATGTTCCAAAATTCATACTTACAATTTTAAACACGAGACTGAATGTAATGAATCTAAAGTACAGAACAAATATCTTCAAACTATTTGCTGACCATGCCACAGATAAAACATCCTATAATGGCACAAATTGAGCCTGACAACAAACAACATTATTAACCATATAACAATTACAGCACGGAAACAGGTCATCTCGGCCCTTCAAGTCCGTGCCGAACAACTTTTTTCCCTTAGTCCCACCTGCCTGCACTCATACCATAACCCTCCATACCCTTCTCATCCATATGCCTATCCAATTTATTTTTAAATGATACCAACGAACCTGCCGCCACCACTTCCACTGGAAGCTCATTCCACACCGCTACCACTCTCTGAGTAAAGAAGTTCCCCCTCATGTTACCCCTAAACCTCTGTCCCTTAATTCTAAAGTCATGTCCTCGTGTTTGAATCCTCCCTATTCTCAAAGGGAAAAGCTTGTCCACATTAACTCTGTCTATCCCTCTCATCATTTTAAAGACCTCTATCAAGTCCCCCCTTAACCTTCTGCGCTCCAGAGAATAAAGACCTAACTTATTTAACCTATCTCTGTAACTTAGCTGTTGAAACCCAGGCAACATTCTAGTAAATCTCCTCTGTACCCTCTCTATTTTGTTGACATCCTTCCTATAATTGGGCGACCAAAATTGTACACCATACTCCAGATTTGGTCTCACCAACGCCTTGTACAATTTTAACATTACATCCCAGCTTCTATACTCAATGCTCTGATTTATAAAGGCTAGCATACCAAAAGCTTTCTTTACCACCCTATCTATATGAGATTCCACCTTCAAGGAACTATGCACGGTTATTCCCAGATCCCTCTGTTCAACTGTATTCTTCAATTCCCTACCGTTTACCATGTACGTCCTATTTTGATTTGTCCTGCCAAGGTGTAGCACCTCACATTTATCAGCATTAAACTCCATCTGCCATCTTTCAGCCCATTTTTCCAACTGGCCTAAATCACTCTGTAGACTTTGGAAATCCTCTTCATTATCCACAACACCCCCTATCTTGGTATCATCTGCATACTTACTAATCCAATTTACCACCCCTTCATCCAGATCATTGATGTACATGACAAACAACAAAGGACCCAACACAGATCCCTGAGGCACCCCACTAGTCACCTGCCTCCAACCCGACAAACAGCCATCCACCATTACCCTCTGGCTTCTCCCATTCAGCCACTGTTGAATCCATCTTGCTATTCCTGCATTTATACCCAACAGTTGAACCTTCTTAACCAGCCTTCCATGAGGAACCTTGTCAAAGGCCTTACTGAAGTCCATATAGACAACATCCACTGCTTTACCCTCGTCAATTTCCCTAGTAACCTCTTCAAAAAATTCAAGAAGATTAGTCAAACATGACCTTCCAGGCATAAATCCATGTTGACTGTTCCTAATTAGACCCTCTTTATCCAGATACTTATATATATTATCTCTAAGTATCTTTTCCATTAATTTGCCCACCACTGAAGTCAAACTAACCGGTCTATAATTGCTAGGCTTACCTTTAGAACCCTTTTTAAACAATGGAACAACATGCGCAGTACGCCAATCCTCGGGGACTATTCCCGTTTCTAATGACGTTTGAAATATTTCTGTCATAGCCCCGGCTATTTCTACACTAACTTCCCTCAATGTCCTAGGGAATATCCTGTCAGGACCTGGAGACTTATCCACTTTTATATTTTTCAAAAATGCCAGTACTTCTTTTACTTTGAAACTCATAGTATCCATAGCTACTCTACTAGTTTCCCTTACCTCACATAATTCAATATACTTCTCCTTGGTGAATACCGAAGAAAAGAAATTGTTCAATATCTCCCCCATCTCTTTTGGCTCTGCAGATAGCTGTCCACTCGGTCTCTCCAATGGACCAATTTTATCCCTTGTTATCCTTTTGCTATTAATATAGCTGTAGAAACCCTTTGGATTTAGTTTCACCTTACTTGCCAAAGCAACCTCATATCTTCTTTTAGCTTTTCTAATTTCTTTCTTAAGATTCTTTTTACATTCCTTATACTCCTCAAGCACCTCATTTACTTCATGCTGCTTATAATTATTGTAGATCTCCCTCTTTTTCCGAACAAGATGTCCAATTTCCCTTGAAAACCAGGGCTCTTTCCAATTTTTACTGGTTCCTTTCAACCGAACAGGAACATAAAGATTTTGTACTCTTAAAATTTCCCCTTTAAATGTCCTCCATTTCTCCTCTACATCTTTCCCATAAAACAAAATGTCCCAGTTCACTCCTGTTAAATCATCTCGCATCTCGTTAAAGTTAGCCTTTCTCCAATCAAAAATCTCAACCCTAGGCCCAGTTCTGTCCTTCTCCATAATTATATTGAAACTAATGGTATTGTGATCACTGGACCCGAAGTGCTCCCCTACGCATACCTCCGCCACCTGTCCCGTCTCATTTCCTAACAGGAGGTCCAGCACTGCCCCTCCTCTAGTAGGCACCTCTATGTATTGCTGCAAAAAACTATCCTGCACACATTTTACAAACTCCAAACCATCCAGCCCATTTACAGAATGTGTTTCCCAGTCTATGTGTGGAAAGTTGAAATCTCCCACAATCACTACCTTGTGCTTACTACTAATATCTGCTATCTCTTTACATATTTGCTCTTCCAATTCTCCTTCCCCATTTGGCGGTCTATAATATACCCCTATAAGTGTTGCTACACCTTTCCCACTTCTAAGTTCCACCCAAATAGCCTCCCTAGATGAGCCCTCCAATCTATCCTGCCAAAGCACTGCTGTAATATCTTCCCTGACTAGCAATGCAACACCTCCATCTCTTGCCCCTCCAATTCTATCACACCTGAAGCAACGAAATCCTGGAATTATTGAGTTTAATATTTTAAGCATACACTCACTACATCACTATTGCAATTATGCATACTATTACACACACTACTGCATCATGATTGCAATTATGTCCATGCTATAGGATGCCTGATGTGGCTTTCTGTAGTTTTTCTTAAAGATGGGAGATGACTAAGCTTTTCAAATTAAAGTCCATCCCTATTTAAGATAAATCACCAACAAATAACATAATATTCCAGTTTAAATTGTTCTTTGGCCTATATAGCATAGTTTATTGCACAAATTGCAGGAACATTTTTCCCAATGTTGGGAGCGTCCAGAACCAGGGGCCAGTCATAGAATAAAGGGGAGGCCATTTAAGACTGAGGTGAGAAAAAACTTTTTCACCCAGAGAGTTGTGAATTTGTGGAATTTGTTGCCACAGAGGGCAGTGGAGGCCAAGTCACTGGATGGATTTAAGAGAGTTAGATAGACCTCTAGTGGCTAATGAAATCAAGGCATATGGGGAGGGCAGGTATGGATTATTGATTGGGGACGATCAGCCATGATCGCAATGAATGGCGGTGCTGGCTCGAAGGACTGAATGGCCTCCTCCTGCACCTATGTTCTATGTTTCTATCTTCCACAGGGCTTTTATATGCACTTGCTGATACTTGATCCTAACCACATGTCAGTCAGGCCATGTGTTCTGGGCATGGTATTAGTTTTAACAAAATTTATCAACTGAACACTATAACTGGATCTTGCATGATATCCCTGCATTATAATGGCAAACTATAATTATGTAGCAAAGTAAAACAACTTGCGTCAAACAGCCATAAACAGTGATTCTTTATTGCAAAAACATCCATCCAATCCGATGTTGATATATTGTTTGGCTGCAGCTAAGGAGAGCTTGTCACCGCATTCAGCCAAATGGCCAAATATATAGAAAGCCAAATGGGACACTCCAACAGTTTACACCTACTATTAGCCTCTTGTCCCTCTTTTCTAATTGAAATGGGCTGTTGTGGAAATGGTCGATAAAGTGGTTAATTTTTTGACATGAGTCACTTTGTATTCACGAGCCAAAGGCTGTGGTTGATCATGTAAACCTGGTTCAACTCATATCTTGAATACGTAGACTAGCCTACTTGGGCCCAATGACTTATTAGGGGGGGGGGTCTGGTAAGGCCAAGGCAATGGGTTATCTTTCTGGCATGGGTCATTTTGTATTTCCTAGGCTGTGATTGATCATCTAAACCTGATTTTACTTCGGAGTCACGTGAGTGACTTCGTGAAGACCCTGCCAGGCACGCATGCGCAACATATCGTTGACAGGCAGGGAGGAGCGTTGCTCCTCTACTGCAGGGACCTGCAGGTAAGGGAAAAAACTAACCTGCAGTATTTTTCTTTCAGGTGACTCTGTTTACAGGGTATCCAGGCCGCCTCGAATCTGGCTGCCGTGGCAGTCAGCGGCGGCGCCAACAGTCTGGAGTTGGGCAGCCCGTTGACCAGGAGGGTCCGGGCTCATACACTCGCCGGCAGAGGCAGCCCGATTCTACACCGCAGCCCGCAGGACACCGCCGGCTGAAGGCATGCAAAGGAGTGGGGCCTGCAGGCTCGACGTTCAAAGTTAGCAACGGCAGAGCGGCAGCCCCGACCCTACACCGCAGCTGCAGGAATACTGCGGGCTGTCCATATTTACCGGTAATGGTGCAGGCAACGGCATAGGGGCAGCCCGACTTTACACTGCAGCCCTCAGGGTCACTGCGGACTGTCGGCAGTAATGAATTTCCACTCGGGCTAAGTGAGTGGCTAGGGGCAACCCAGAGATGCCAGTGCCTCTCCTGCATGGATATTGAGGGACTGTGCCCACACTCATGGCAAAGACAGCTGCCATGCTACTCCAGGGAATGTGTGTCATCTTTAAGAAGCTGAGACTGCCATGAAAAACTGAGACTGCCAGCACATAAAATTTGTTAAGTCATGAGAGTCTGGTCACCATTGGAGCTGGGGTGGGGGGAGAGTGTGCCCCTCCACCGGATGCTTCTTAAAGACCCTCAGGTAAGATACTAACCTTGAGTTGTTAGCTTCTGTGCCAGACTTTGCTTACAGAAACGATGGATGGAGACCAGAATGAAGGCATCGAAGCATGCCTCCAAGGGCCATGGGACTTCGGATGGGAGTCAGCGGCCACCATTCCCGGAGCTGCCCATAACACCGGCAGTACCCGCTCTGCGGACCGGGATAAGAACACGGAAATCGGAGAGCCCTGTGCAACCAGGACCCATCTCTCCACCACGGCTGACCATGGAGCCGCAAAGTGGTGGAGCACCGCGCGGGAGCAGGGTAGGCAAGACCCTGACTCCCTACCACTGTCACCTAAGCAAAGCGACAGTGGAGCAAAGTTGCGTGAACGTGTGACCCGCTCGGCGGCACATTCTGTCTCCCCTACTATGCAGGTCACCAGAGCAGGGGGAGAGCTGCGCCCAGGTCATGCCCCGCTGCAGCGGGAGGCATCGACATGCCGCCGGGGGTAACCTGCTAGATTGCGGGCCGGTGATGGATCTGCTGGAAGTCGGGGAGCCCTACAGGAGCAGGAGGTACTGGCATACCACCGGAACAGGATGCCGGAGCACAGACCGGTGGCAGCAGATTTCGGTCGGGCAGCCCCGCTAAGGCGGGTAACACCAGCCATGCACCGTCACGGACCCATGTGGTCAGGAGTGACGGCAAGCCTGCACGGACATCGGGAAGTCCAGCTATGGGAGCCGGCACCGACTCATTCCCGCTGCCTTCCCATCAGGCAAGGGGACCGCTATTGTCCAAACGACGGCGGACTAGCGGCATGTCCGTGCGGGAGTTGTACGGCCCCGCTGGAGCGGCTGCCGATGATGACCTGCCAGCGGACCGTTGTTATCACCTCGACGAGGTGCAGTTCACTGGTAGAAGCCCAGTGTTTCTGGAGAGCCTGGGGAAGTCGCATGGCTAGGATGGAGCTAATGGTGGAGCAACTATACCAGCGAAATCTGGATCGGCAAGAGCGGGAGTCTCAGCGGTCTGTGAGCCAGATCATGCGGCCGCCTTCTATCTCACCTTCATCTGTCGGCAGTGCTAGGAGTCAACATATGGCCGATTTTGATGAAGAAGCGGCAGCAGAAGAGCCCACTGCTCTAGATCCAGAAGAAGAAATGCTGGAGGCAGTTTCAAAATTTGCAAAGCCTCTATGTTCAGGGGAACCACTGCATTCTAAACTGGACGAAGGTGAACAGCCAGACGTGGTCGTGCATGTTGGCACAAATTATGTTGGAAAGAAGGGGATGAATATTCTGCAGCGGGACTTCAGAGAGCTCGGAAAAATGCTGAGAAGCAGGGCTTCTAGGGTTGTTATCTCCGGTTTGCTTCCAGTTCCTCGTGCTGGCGAGAGCAGGAACAGGGAGATACGGGACCTAAATGTGTGGCTGAGGAACTGGTGCAGGGGGCAGGGATTTAGATTCTTAGATCAATGGGAATGTTTTGGAGTAAGGGGGAACTGTACAAAAGGGACAGATTGCATCTTAACAGGTGGGGGACCAGCATTCTGGCTGGCAGGTTTGCCACTGCTACATGGATGGTTTTAAACTGAATAAGGGGGGTGGGGTGTCAAATGGGATAGTCGAGGACGGAGTTAAAGGGAAAGAGAGTAAAGGGATGGATAATGACCCCAGAATTAATGGGAAAGAAAGCTCACAAAGGGAGAGGAGAGTATGGCCAAGTGTAATAGGGATCGATGTGAAAGGGGTCATTTGTCAACATAATTGTATAAGGAGTAAGAGTGTTGTAAAAACAAGCCTGAAGGCTTTGTGTCTCAATGCGAGGAGCATTCGTAATAAGGTGGATGAGTTGAAGGTGCAGATAGCGATTAATGACTATGCTATAGTTGGGATCACGGAGACATGGCTCCAGGGTGACCAAGGCTGGGAGCTGAACATCCAGGGATATTCAATATTCAGGAGGGATAGACGAAAAGGAAAAGGACGTGGGGTAGCGTTGCTGGTGAGAGAGGAGATTAATGCAATAGAAAGGAAGGACATTAGCGTGGAGGATGTGGAATCGATATGGGTAGAGCTGCGAAACTCTAATGGGCAGAAAACGCTAGTGGGAGTTGTGTACAGGCCACCTAACAGTAGTATTGGAGTTGGGGATGGCATCAAACAGGAAATTAGAAATGCGTGCAACAAGGGTAACACGGTTATAATGGGTGACTTCAATCTGCATGTAGATTGGGTGAATCAAATTGGCAGGGGTGCTGAGGAAGAGGATTTCTTGGAAAGTATGTGGGATAGTTTTCTCAACCAACATGTGGAGGAACCAATGAGAGAGCAGGTTATTCTAGACTGGGTATTGAGTAATGAGGAAGGGTTAGTTAGCAGTCTTGTTGTGCGTTGCCCCTTGGGCAAAAGTGACCATAATATGGTTGAGTTCTACATAAGGATGGAGAGTGACAAAATTAAGTCAGAAACAAGGGTTCTGAACTTGAACAAAGGTAACTTTGAAGGTATGAGATGTGAATTGGCCGAGCTAGACTGGCAGGTGATTCTTAAAGGGTTGACAGTGGATGTGCAATGGAAGGTATTTAAAGACTGCATGGATGAAGTACAAAAATTGTTCATACCAGTTTGGGAAAATGATTAATCAGGGAAGGTGGTGCATCCATGGATAACAAGGGAAATCAGGGATAGTATAAAAACAAAAGATGAGGCATACAAATTGGCCAGAAAAAGCAGCCTACCGGAGGACTGGGAGAAATTCATAATCCAGCAGAGGAGGACAAAGGGCTTAATTAGGAAAGGGAAAATAGATTATGAAAGGAAACTGGCAGGGAACATAAAAACTGACTGCAAAAGTTTTTATAGATATGTGAAGAGAAAGAGACTAGTTAAAACACATGTTGGTCCCTTGCAGTCAGAAACAGGTGAATTGATCATGGGGAACAAGGAATGGCAGACCAATTGAATAACTACTTTGGTTCTGTCTTCACTAAGGAAGACATAAATAATCTGCCGGAAATAGCAGTGGAACGGGGGTCAAATAAGATGGAGGAACTGAGTGGTTAGCCGGGAGGTGGCGTTGGGCAAATTGAACGGATTGAAGGCTGATAAATCCCCAGGGCCAGATAGCCTGCATCCCAGAGTACTCAAGGAGGTAGCCTCAGAAATAGTGGATGCATTAGTGATCATTTTTCAAAATTCCTTAGATTCTGGAGTAGTTCCTGAGGATTGGAGGGTAGCTAATGTAATCCCACTTTTCAAAAAAGGAGGGAGAGAGAAAGCGGGGAATTACAGACCAGTTAGTATAACATCGGTAGTGGGGAAACTGCTAGAGTCAGTTATTAAAGGTGGGATAGCAAACAAACTTAAAGCACATGGTATTGGGGGTTCAGTATTGATGTGGATAGAGAACTGGCTAGCAGACGGGAAGCAAAGGGTAGGAGTAAATGGGTCCTTTTCAGAATGGCAGGCAGTGACTAGTGGGATACCGCAAGGCTCAGTGCTGGGACCCCAGCTATTTACAATATATATTAATGATTTGGACGAGGGAATTCAATGCAACATAGACATAGAAACATAGAAAATAGGTGCAGGAGTAGGCCATTCGGCCCTTCGAGCCTGCACCGCCATTCAATGTGATCATGGCTGATCATCCAACTCAGTATCCCGTACCTGCCTTCTCTCCATACCCCCTGATCCCTTTAGCCACAAGTGCCACATCTAACACATCTAGCAACGTCTCCAAATTTGCAGATGACACCAAGCTGGGGGGTATAGTTAGGTTTTAGGAGGATGCTTGGAGGCTGCAGGGTGATTTGGATAGGCTGAGTGAATGGGCAGATGCATGGCAGATGCAGTATAATGTGGATAAATGTGAGGTTATCCACTTTAGTGGCAAAAACATGAGGGTAAACTATAATCTGAATGGTGGCAGATTAGGAAAAGGGGGAGATGCAACGAGACCTGGGTGTCATGGTACACCAGTCATTGAAAGTAGGCATGCAGGTGCAGTAGGCAGTGAAGAAAGCAAATGGTATGTTAGCATTCATAGCGAAAGGATTTGAGTATAGGAGCAGGGAGGTTCTACTGCAGTTGTACAGGGTTTTGGTGAGGCCACACCTGGAGTATTGCGTACAGTTTTGGTCTCCAAATCTGAGGAAAGACATTCTTGCCATAGAGGGGGTACAGAGAAGATTCACTAGACTGATTCCTGGGGTGTCAGGGCTTTCATATGAGGAAAGACTGGATAGACTCGGCTTGTACTCGCTGGAATTTAGAAGATTGAGGGGGGATCTTATAGAAACTTACAAAATTCTTAAGGGGTTGGACAAGCTAGATGCTGTAAGATTGTTCCCGACGTTGGGGGTGTCCAGAACAAGGGGTCACAGTCTAAGGATAAGGGGGAATTCCTTTAGGACCGAGATGAGGAAAACATTCTTTACACAGAGAGTGGTGAGTCTCTGGAATTCTCTGCCACAGAAGGTAGTTGAGGCCAGTTAATTGGCTATATTTAAGAGGGCGTTAGATGTGGCACTTGTGGCTAAAGGGATCAGGGGGTATGGAGAGAAGGCAGGTACGGGATACTGAGTTGGATGATCAGCCATGATCACATTGAATGGCGGTGCAGGCTCGAAGGGCCGAAAGGCCTACTCCTGCACCTATTTTTCTCTGTATCTATGAAATAAACTGTTTTAGTCAGAGCTCCATTTGGCCCGACCTTAACCCTAAATTCCCTGGGTTGTGTCGTACCTCCACCACCAAGACAGCTATTTGGGGAGGATCTGCCCAAGCAGATCAAAGAACTTGAGGAAGCAAAAACCGTGGGGCTGATGAAACCACCATCATCGTCAAGGTTGCAGACTTACCGAAGACCACAGCCTTATCCTCCCTGCAAACCTCGGTGGCAGCCGGATAGACCAGTAAGGACCTACACGCTGGCAGCACCCAGCAACGACGGAACACTAGAAATCAGAACGTCAGGCCCGCCGGTAACCATGGAGGTAAGGGGGTCTGGTTTTCTTGGAAGTACTGCATGCATAACCTCACAAGTCGGAGGGAGGTTACATACATTCTGGGGCTCTGATTGTTACTATCACAGGGAACAGAGCAATAGACATAATAGACGCATGTAACAGCCTTGCTTGCGCCAGGGGACCGACTATTAGACATGCTGCTAAGGTAATTGGTAAACTTGTAGCTACATTTCAGCCACATAATTTGGGCCGTTACGCTATCGAAGCTTGCCAAAAGCAAAAATCTTGGCATTAAAAGCGAATGCTGGACATTTACGAACCTATGCAGCTGCCAAATCAAAGCATAAATTGAGCTACAATGGTGGATTAGCAATGGTTGTGATTGTTAAATCCCATCATTACATCAAATCCATTAGTCGTGTTACAAGCACCAAAGGCTGGGGAACTACCGACACCATTCCAGTTGGGGCGGTAGATGGGATTTGCATGAGTCTACTTCTCTTCAATCACAAGGTATAAACTGTTTAGAAATGCTGGGGGCATGTCACGGGCTGCGGGCTTAATGCACTAATCTGCAGCATACGTATGTTCGTCTTCAAAATAATACCACTGAGGTGGCATATTTAAACCTTATGGGTGGTGTCAAGTCAATATCTTGTAATGAATTGGAAACATTAATTTGGCTCTGGTGGATGGAAAGAAATATTTGGGTATCAGCTACGTACCTTCTGGTTAAGCTCAATACAGTGGCGGACACCAGGTCACAAGTATTTAATAACGACATCAAGTGGATTTGAACCTCCAAATACTTGCTAAAATTATAGCCTAATATGGAACACCAGATGTCGACCTCCTTGCATCCAGGTTGAGCCATTGGATACCAAC
Source organism: Raja brachyura (assembly GCA_963514005.1). The sequence continues at coordinate 1,205,876 of OY740796.1, read as the reverse complement.
ATATGTCTCTTGAGAACCAGATCCTGGGGCAGTGGCGATGGACGCGTTCTCGCTACATTGGGGGGAAATGCGTTTTTTCTATGCTTCCCCCATTCTGCTTCATCAGACAGGTGCTGCAGGAATCGCAACCAGGCTCTGCAACATAAAGGACCATGGACGTCAAACAGCATCGTGCTTAGAGAGTCCACTAGGACGCAGTACCTCACCTACATAAGGATATGGGAGGTTTTTCTGTAGTCGGACCTAGACCACCTACATATCTGCTACGATCTCCAATGTGCTGGCATCCTCACGGGTCTTCATTATGATGAGGCCCTCAGTTACAGTACTGTATACAGTGCCAGGAGTACACTGTCATCCTATCTCAACATTGGAGTGGGATCTCACCAGCTGGTATCCAATCTATGAGGGGTATGGTCTATCCATCCCTCCCCGACCATGATATTATATTACCTGAGATTAGAGGTAGTGTTGACCCTACTCAGGAGCTTGTCGCCTATGACGAATTTACCACTGGATTTACTCACCTTCAAAGTGGTGATGGTAATGGCACTGATCACAGCACAATGAGTACAAGAGCAGGGAGGTTCTACTGCAGTTGTACAGGGTCTTGGTGAGACCACACCTCGAGTATTGCGTATAGTTTTGGTCTCCTAATCTAAGGAAAGACATTCTTGCCATAAAGGGAGTACAGAGAAGGTTCACCAGACTGATTCCTGGGATGGCAGGACTTCCATATGAAGAACGACTGGATAGACTCGGCTTGTACTCACTGGAATTTAGAAGATTGAGGGGGGATCTCATAGAGACTTACAAAATTCTTAAGGGTAGATGCATGAAGATTGTTCCCGATGTTGGGGAAGTCCAGGACAAAGGGTCACAGTTTAAGGATCAGGGGGAAGTCTTTTAGGACCGAGATGAGAAAATCATTTTTCACACAGAGAGTGGTGAATCTGTGGAATTCTGTGCCACAGAAGGTAGTTGAGGCCAGTTCATTGGCTATATTTAAGAGGGAGTTAGATGTGGCCCTTGTGGCTAAAAGGATCAGGGGGTATGGAGAGAAGGCAGGTACAGGATACCGAGTTGGATGATCAGCCATGATCGTATTGAATGGCGGTGCAGGATCGAAGGGCTGAATGGCCTACTCCTGCACCTATTTTCTATGTTTCTATGTTAACAGAAATGGGAATAGTTTGTATGTGTAGAGCACCATTCCAGAATGACCAACACTTATGTTCAGCATCACTTGGATGGGACAGTAATGAGGAACAACGGTCACTTATTGTACCTTCAGAATCATCAGCAACCGATGACCATCCATCACTTTAACATCCTCATTACAGACCAAAGGTGAGCAAGTTAGCCATCAATATAACCAAACTATACAACGTTGATCTCCACATTTTACTGTAATCCGATCTTCAGCCCTACTACAAGACATAATAAATTGTCTGAAGATGGGTCTCGACCCGAAACCACCCATTCCTTCTCTCCAGAGATGCCGCCTGTCCCACTGAGTCACTCCTGCATTTTGTGTCTACCTTCAATTTAAACCAGCATCTGCAGTTCTTTCCAACACATAATACATTGCATTTGTATATCTCCCTTTTATTCTCCAGGGAGACAAACTCAAACAATAGCATTCCAAAACTCCCAGTTTAAGATTTACTCTTCACATTACACCCTTTGTCCTATCCTTCGTGGAGCAGTTTGTGCAGTTAGTTGCATTTCTGCTATAATTTAATTTATAACTGTGTCCAGTCCGTGGTTTTGTTCTTTATTCCAGTTTGTTTGTCTGGTGATTAAATGTGGTCTGGTTGGAGTGCTGATGATTCCAGCCTGATGCATGCTTATTAGAAACCTGCAAAGAAACAGCCACAAGTCCAGACAACTGCAAGGAATGTCAGATTTTCTCTTTTATACTTTATACTGCTTCAATGGATTCCAATGTTTCCCCCTAACAGGCCTCTCATGTCCATCGGGATGTATATTTCTCCTGTTACTATAACACTATATGCTCCCACCTGTAAGCACTGGAGACTAGCACTTTATGGGAGGATTTTAACCACTATCTAATCTCCGTCTTTTGGCATTTTGGCTTCAATTTTTATTTTCTCCTTTTCCCAATTATTTTTTATTTTATTTAAACAGAACAAGACAAAAAAAGAGGAAACAAACAAAAACAAAAAAAATTAAATTAAAAAAAAAGACATCAAAGAAAAAAATAAAAATAACATAAGAGCCGCCAGACATAACAGTTTGGTGCAATCCACATGGTGCGACACAGTCAGGTATTGCAAGAGCACAAGTAAAAAGCACAGGACTACATCACTGCGAATAATATGAGCTGATTAAATTGTTGGTCTTTGAGGTGGTTGACAAATGGTCCCCAAACACTTAAAAAGTTGTTGGGTATCTTGGAGTTGTAGAAGCGTATCCTTTCCATCTGTATGATTGTTATCATTTCATTGAGCCATTTTTTGAAGCAGGGGGGTGTGGGAGATTTCCAGTCTGTTAAGACCATTTTCTTGGCTGCCACCAGACCAAGCATCAGTGCTTGTTGTTCTTCAGACGTGAAGTACAAAGCAGTCTGTGAGCATCCAAAAAGTGCCAGCTCTGGATCAGGGGGAATATCTTTTCCATAAACCCTAGAGAACCACGTAAATATTTCAGACTAGTATCTTTGTATATGAGGACAGAGTCAGAAAATGTGTGTTAAAGAACCATCTGCACCTTTGCATCTGCCACATAATGGAGAAATAGCTGGGTAGATTCGATGTAATTTGGTCTTTGAGTCATGAAGTCTATGGATGACTTTAAACTGGATCAGTTTATACCTGGCATTGATCGAACAAGTTTGGATTCTGGTCAAACCTTCATTCCAAATGTGGTCAGACACCTTGAAATTCAGCTCAGTAGATTCACCAGGCTTCTTGTAGATGGTTAGTGGATACACACGTGGTGAATAGACGCACAAAGCCAGATATTAGATTTTTGGAGTCTGGAGGAAGCTGCAGGAGCTCGTAGAGTGGGCAACTGTCAGGCATGGTTTGATAATTTGAAATTTGGTCTTTAACGTAGTGCCTAATTTGGAGATAGCAAAAAAAATGAGAGCTGGAAAGGTTAAATTTTGGTTTCAGCTGATTAAATGAAGCAAACTTTTTGTCTATATATAGATCTCTTAGGGTTGCAAGGCCCTTGTCCCTCCAGACAGCAAGCACCCCATCTGTCTGATGGCAACAAGGAGTGGGTGTGACATATGGGGGTGTAAATAGAGACATTTGACAATGTGCTGAAACTTCTTATCTGATTTAAAATTCAAATAGAATTTCTTAACATAAAATTCTCACCAACCAACTTGTGCGGGGATTCTGTTTTGGAAAAGAGCAAAGTACAGAGGGAGGAATTTTTCATTGCTGTGCTTTCAATGTTTAGCCACAGGGGGTTATTATTGTTACTCAAAATTTCATCTGGGAATCCTCTTTGCCAGTAGATCAGGGCTCTAGCATTGGCTGCCCAATAGTAGTGCCTAAATACAGGAAGGCCCATGCCTCCCTCATTTTTTGGCTTTTGGAGATGCGCCTTTGATATACGGTGGGCTTTATAGCCCCAAATAAATGGAAGGATAATGGAGTCCAGTTTTTTAAAGAATGATGTAGTAAGAAAAATTGGAAGGTTTTGAAATAAATATAAAATCTAGGAAGAGACACCATTTTGATAGCGTTAATACGCCCTACTATAGACAGGGGTAACATTCTCCACTTCTCTGTGTTCAGTTTTAACTCTGTAATCATATCAGCATAGTTGAGTTTGAATATAAGTTTGGGGTTTAGGGGTATTTTGAGTCCTAGATATGTAAAATGGTCATATACTATCTTAAATGGTAGATCCTCAAGGAAATCTGAATCCATACTGTCTGATAAAGGCATAAACTCGCTCTTACTCCAGTTGACTGTGTATCCGGAAAGCTTGCCAAATGATGTAATAAAATCTAATAAGGGAGGGACAGAGGCTTCTGATAGGAGAGATATAATAATGTGTCATCGGCGTAAAGTCCCATACGGCTTTCCACATTCCCCACCTTAATACCCCTGATGTTAGGGTGACTCCTGATACCTATTGCTAGAGGTTCCAGATCAATATCAAAGAGTAGGGGGGACAGAGGATCTCCCTGTCTAACCCCACGTTGTAAGTCAAAAGGTTCAAATTTATCATTATTAGTGAAGATGGCTGATGTCAGACAAAGACACACCATTTTGACCCATGCAATAAAGGAATCCCCAAACCCAAATCTTTTAAGTGCTTCTAACATATAGGGCCACTCTATCTGGTCGAAAGCTTTTTCGGCATCTAAGGATAAGATGGCCGCTCTGGAATCTCCCCTCTTGGTGTACAACTATATAGATTATTCAGGAGTCGACGCACATTACAAAATGAAAATCTACCTGGAATAAACCCTGTTTGGTCAGGGTGTATAATTGATGAAATATGCTTCCCCAGTCTATTAGCTAATATTTTTGTGATAGTCCTTTGATCAAAGTTGAGGAGAGCAATTGGCCTATAGCTGCCAGGTTCAGTTTTATCCTTGTCTTTTTTTTAACAGGATGCATATATTTGCCTCGTACAGGGACTTCGGAAATCTGTTATTCTTAATTGAATCATTGATCATCCTAATTAGAAGTGGGGCAAGCAACTTATGAAATGCTTTGTAGAATTCACAACCAAATCCATCCAGTCCAGCTGCTTTACCAGAGGGAAAAGATTTAATAGCCTCAACTAACTCACTTTCTAAGAAATTTGAGTCCAGTTCTAGCCTGGCTGATTCATCTAGTTTTGGCAAACTGAGGGAGTCAAAGAGACCTGCAAAATCTGCATTAGTGGCCCGAGTTTTAGCAGTATATAATTATGAGTAAAATACTTTGAAGCGGTTGGTTATTTCTTTAGGATTGGTAAGCAAATCACCCGTTTTGGATTTAATTTTATGGATTGCACGACTCGCCTGTTCCCCTTTTAATTGTCTGGCCAGCAGCCTCTCTGGTTTATCGCCCAACTCAAAGTGTCTGTCTGAGCTTGAGTAGAAGCTTGCCAACATTTTCACTAAGAATACGATTATATTCATATTTTAAATTCAAGATTTTGTTGGAATCCGCTTGCAGGAGAGAATTCCTATAAGTTTGTTCAAGAGTTAGAAGTGCATTTTCAATTTCTACCAATTGATGACGCTGTTCCCTTCCTTTGGAGACTACGAACGATATAATGTGACCCCTTATTACCACCTTAAGGGTCTCCCAGAGCGTAGAATCTGATACATCCCCTGTATCGTTGGTCTCAAGGAACTCTGTAAGCCTTGCAGTCAAAAAATCAATAAACACTTGGTCTGTGAGCAAATACGGGTCAAAGCGCCAACAATAGCTTTGTTTAGGCAGAGCAAGCTTCAAATCTAGGGATACTGGACTGTGGTCAGATATCAATATATTATGATATTTGGTATGTTCAATGCTCGATATTAATTTTGCATCCACTAGGAAATAATCAATTCTTGTGTATGATTTGTGGACATGAGAAAAGAATGAATAGTCTTTGTCTGTTGGATGTTGTATCCTCCAGATATCGACAATATTTCTAGACTTAATCAGGTTATTTAATGTTTGAACAGATGCAATTGCAGGTGGGCTGCAGGTGCAGAGCCTGTCAAGAAATGGGTCAAGGTAACAATTAAAATCTCCACCCATTAGCAGATTGGTGGTATTGAGGTCTGGAATTAAATCAAACACTTTACGGAAAACATTTGGATCATCAATGTTTGGACCATATATATTCAGTAGTGTGACAGGAAGTGAATTAATATTTCCAGTAATCATAATATATCTTCCATTTGGGTCTGTAACCATTGAAACAAGTTGAAATGGAATATTCTTACGAAAAAGAATGGCTACACCTCTAGCCTTGGTTGTAAAAGGCGACCGATAAACTTGCGAGATCCAATTAGCTCTCAGTCTCCTCTGCTCTGTAGGTTTTCTTTTTTTTGTTTTTTTTGTTTATTTTTGTTAGAAGTAAGTACAATAGTGTGGTACTTGAGTACCTAATACATACATACATATTTCCATTCTTGTACAACTTCGTATTTTTGATTTAATAATAAAAGAACAGTGGGAGAAAAAAGAAATAAAGAGTGTCGGAATAGATAGACAAGCGAGTAGAAACAGATAGCAAAAGAAATAAAGGACAGAGATGAGAAGCTGAAAAGATTGAAATAGAAGGAGAAAGTAAAGAAAAGAGAGATTAGGAGAGATCTACCTATTTCGTATTTATGCACATCCGTCACCCGGCTCTAAACCATTTAATTTCTAAGGTTATGTTGCACCATATGCTTGTAAAAAGTTGATAAAAGGAGACCAAGTCTTTGAGAATTGGTCTACTTTGCCTAGTAGGAGAAATCTCATTTCTTCAAGATGAAGCGTTTCAGACATATTTGACGTCCACATTTTGAACGTTGGCGTGGTTGCGTTTTTCCAAAATTTGAGTATAAGTTTTTTTGCTGTTATTAGATCGTAATTAAGAAAAGCTTCTTGGAATATAGTTAGTTTACTTCCCTCTTCCATTGATCCAAAGATAATCAGTTCTGTATTGGGATTCAATTTTGTGTTAAATAGTTTTGTAAAAATTCCAAAAATGTCATTCCAAAATTGATACAGTTTTATACAAGAGACAAAGGAATGTGCTATAGTGGCATTTTCAGTTAGACATTCATCACAGATGGGGGAATCATTTGAGAATATTTTATTCAGTCTAGTTTTCGAATAATATAATCTATGTAAAATTTTAAATTGAATTACATTAATTGAACATTTATTTACATATAATAAATTTTTTCCCATCTATCATTAGGAATTTTTATCAATAACTCTTGTTCCCAGTCCCTTCTGTCGTTGGTGTTTCTATATTTAAAATTATATTATATAAGTAAGATATTAAATTGCTTGATTCTGCCTTTCTATTCATTCCTTCCTCCAATAAATCTGGGGTTAGGGTCTGATATCCTTGTATATATTTCTTCAAATAATCTTGAATTTGAAGATATTTGAAATATTGATTATTTTTCAAATTATATTTTAGTTGTAATTGTTGGAATGATAAACGTTTTCCCATTTCATACATATCTCCCATTGCTTTAATTCCTAATCTTTCCCAATGGATAAACGTTTTATCAATAATGGATGGTTTGAATGAGGGATTATTAGTTATTGGAGAAAGAAGCGATAATTTTCTTAATTTTAAAGCTAATTTTATTTGATTCCAAATTCGTATTATACTGTGAATAATTGGATTCTTCTTATATTATATTGTTCAGTTTAATCGGGGAAAGAAGGTTCGCTCCTATATTATAAGGGGAACAATCCTCTTTCTCCATTCTTATCCAATCTACTTGTTGGGCAGAACTGTCCAACCAGTAGATTATATTTTTAATATTCACTGCCCAACAGTAATACAAAAAGTTAGGGAGTGTCAGTCCCCCTGATTCTTTAGATTTACACAAGTGTTTTTTCTTAATTCTATGTGATTTATAATCCCATATGAAGTTTATAATATCAGAAATCTAATTTTTTAAAGCATTTTTAGGTAAGTATATTGGTATTGATTGAAATAGGTACAGTATTTGTGGTAAGAAGATTTTTATCGCGTTTATTCTACCTATTAAGGACATCGGCAGTGTTTTCCAGTATTTAATCAACCCATTTAATTTAGTTATTAAAGGCATATAGTTTGCGTTGAGTAATGATTTATATTTCCTAGTAATTTGGATGCCCAAATACTTACATTTTTCTGTTGCAATTCTAAAGGGGAATTTCAACAGATGTATCAGCTCTAGAGGTTTTATCGTCATAATTTCACTTTTGTTCCATTTTATTCTATATCCTGAAAAAGAACCAAATTCCTCTATTAAATTTAGTATATTTGGTATGCTAATTTGCGAATTTGTAATATATAATATGTTGTCTGCATATAATGAAATTTTATTATTTGAGTGTTTTGTATTGTATCCATGAATATTCGGATGACTTCTTATACTTTCTGCTAAAGGCTCTATCACTAGTGCAAATAGCAGAGGCGATAGTGTGCACCCCTGCCTATTGCCCCTTGCCAATTGGAATTTCGGGGATAATATATTATTAGTCAGTATTCTAGCCATCTGCTTATCATATAATTATTTTACCCATGAGATAAAGTTATCTCCCATGTTAACTTTTTGCAATACTTTGAATAAATATTGCCATTCTACTTGATCGAAAGCTTTTTCTGCATCCAATGAGATAATTGCTAGGGCTTCTTCAGTATTATGTGAGTACATTATATTAGACAGCCGTCTCAAATTGTTAAAGGAGTATCTCTTTGGTATAAACCCAGTTTGATCCGGGTTTATTAGTTTGCTAACATATTTACTCAATCTTCTCGCTAGTGTCTTTGCTAATATTTTTTGATCTGTATTTAGGAGTGCAATAGCTCTATATGAACCTGGGTCTTCTAGATCTTTATCCTTTTTTGGTATAAGTGTAATAGTTGACTCACTGTTTCTGGTAGTTTATTTTCTTTAAAAGGGTATATATATAAATCTTGCAAGGGTGGAGAAATTATCTCGTGAAATCTTTTATAGAATTCATTACTAAAGCCGTCTGGTCCTGGCGTATTGCCAATCTTCAACAAACTTATTGTTTCTTCTATTTCCTGAAGTGTAATCTGAGCTCCTAATCCCTCTTGTTCCAACATATTTAATTTTGGATGATTACAATTGTCTAAGAAATTTGTAATTTAAGTATTATTTGCAGAGGTTTTCGATGTATATATATTTTGATAATATTGAGCAAATCTTTTATTTATATCTTTAGGTAGTGTTAGTAATTCCCCTTTGTCTGATTTAATTTTAGTAATTGTATTTTCTGTTTCACGTTTTTTCAGTTGGCGTGCTAAGAGTTTATGTGGTTTATTCAAAATGTTCGTGTTTTGTAATTTGAAATCTTATTACTCTGGCTGATAAAATTTTATTTAATTTATATTTTAGTATTGTTATCTTATTGTGTTTATCTATGGTTGGTTCTTTAGCATTTTCTAAATCTAATTGTCTAATTTCTTGTTCTAACTGTAATTATTCAGTATTATTCTTTTTATTTTGGAAAGCTTGATATGAAATTATAGTTCCTCTTATAAATGCCTTAAAAGTTTCCCATAATAAGGAGGGTGAAATATCTGGTGTATCATTTGTCTCAAAGAAGAATTTCACTTGCTCTTTTAAATATGTACAACCTTGTGAGTTGTTTAAGATTTGGGGGTTAAACCTCCAAAACAATTTTTTGTCAGGTATTCCTTCTAATTTTAAAGAGAAAGTTAACGGGGAATGATCAGAAATAATACTATTGTGATATTTAGCATTATGTGTGTATGGAATTAATTTTGTGTCCACTAAGAAATAATCAATACGTGAATATGTTTTATGTACCGTTGAATAAAGTGAATATTCTCTACCTACTGGGTTAGCGATCCTCCATACATCAGTCATATTGTTATTTTTCATGTATGTATTTAGGAGTTCACTAGTTTTAGATTTTATGTTAATTCTTTTTTTGTTTTGCAGGTTTATCCAAATATGGATCGAAAACACAATTCAAATCTCCCCCTATTACCACATTTTGATAGTTAAGTTCTGAAATTGTATCCAGAATTTTACTAAAAAAATTGAGGGTTGTCAAAATTAGGAGCATAAATATTTATCCAAGTAAGTGGAGTAGAATGGAGTTTCTCATGTGACTATGATGTACCTCCCCTCTTTATCTGCTATGGTATTCTTTAATTTAAATGGTATACCTTTACGAGGGATAATGGCCGTGCCTCTAGATTTAGAAGTAAATGAAGAGTAGTATGTTTGCCCGATCCAATTTGCCTTCAGTCTTATATGTGTTTGATATTTCAGATGCGTCTCTTGTAAGAAAATGACATCACTATTTAAACCTTTTAATTGGTTCATTAGCGCCCCTTATATTCCAACTGCAGAACGTGATTCCTCCAGTTTTCTTTTGTTTATCGTCTTGCATTATGGATCATGTTAATACCTTTACTTCATATGGTGCAACCAAGAAACTCATTACTCTAGGTGAGGGATAATCATCCCCAGCTATTAAATTGTGTTGGCATCTCCCCTTCAGAATAGACCTTGAAGAAGACCAGAAAGTGTAGAGTCGTGAAAAGATAATTAACAAACAAAAAGTGATATTATAATATCCAAAAATAAAGATATTATAATTAAAAACAAACCACCAACAGGTGGTAGAAAAATTCTTATCGACTTCCGTAGATGTTTTTATGTTTCGCTCTGCCCCCTTGACCAATTATTATTAATTGGAAGAGAGAGTGATACAAGAGTGATAGAAGTTTAAACAAATATATAATAAAACGCACTCCGATAGATAGATTAGAAATGTATCTTCAAAGAGGAAAAACAAAATAAAAGCAAATTTCCAACATTAAGTATATACTTAGATATGACAGTGATTATGTTAATTATATATCCATATCTATCGATATGCCAAGATCTATTACAATTAAGTCTCAAACTTTTGTATCAGACAACAGCACGCCCCAAGGGGTTAACCTTGGAACCCGCTGTTGTCTGACACAAAAGCCCGGATGACTTCCAAGTACCCTTGGATAACTTCCAAGTATCTGAGTCTCCTCCCCTCCTCTTTGCGCGCAATTTAAGCTAAATCTACTAGATCCATAAAATTTGTTAGTATGTTAATATTTATCAATCATATTTAACTCGTTATTCTTATATTTAGCAAATAATTAACATCATGAAATAAACAACAGCCATTGTTGCGCTATGCCTTAATATTACACAATTTTATTAATTATATTTTATTAATTGTATAATTAAGTCCACTGATAATATTTTTCCATATTCTCAAGTTATTTTCCCCGCACAGTTTTTTTCTTTTCCAATCCTTTGTTGAAATGAAACATAAAATCCGAACTTGAATTAACATTCCAAAGATAAGATGTCTAGACAACGCCTCGATGAAAATTCGCCATCTTAACCAGAGCAGTCTTTTTTGTATGTTAAAAAAACAAAGGGAAACACAATCCTTCTATGTTATTGTGGGAGACCAACTGCTAATTATCAGTAGGCCTCCTGTGTGATACTTTGTGCATATTTAAATGCCTCTTCTGGATCCGTGAATGCACGTTCAACAGAGTTATAAGTAATTCTCAATTTTGCGGGATATACTATCCCATATCTTACTCCCTTGACCTCCTTCAGTAGCCTTCTTGTGTTTGTAAACTTGTCCCTCTTTTTCATGACTTCAGCTGGAAAATTACAGAAGAATCTTAGTTTGTCTTCTCCAAACATCAAATTCACTCCATATGGGATCTTTTTCATAATTCCTTCCAGAATTTCAGAATAATCTGTCTTGTGGGGGCATTTGAGCTTGCTCGAGCCTTACGTCGGACCAGGTGAACCATATCTATTCTCAGGCAGCTTAAGTACTTGTTTGAGTAAGTTGGCAGCAAACTCTTGAAAGTTCTGCCCACTCTCCTTTCCTTCTTTTACTCCAACTATCCTCAGGTTTTGCCTCCTCGATCTTGCTTCCAAGTCCATACATTTATATATCATTTTAGCAAGCTCCCTCACAGTACTTTCTTGTCCCTTTTTTAGTCTCTTTATCTCCTTAGCCATCTCAGTTAACGTATTATCCATTCCTTCCATAGCCGCTTCAGTGGACTTTGACATCGCGTCCAGCTTTTTATTACAGTTCTTATCAATCCGCTTAATTTTATTGTTTAAATCCTCCTCAATCTCGACCACACGTTTGGCTAAGTCGTCAATTTTCCCCATCAGCTTATCATTACCTTGTTTAATTTTTTCAGAGAGGCTTTTGTCCAGCGCGACATTCCCCTCTCGTATCACTTTACAGATGTTTTCAGTGACTGAAGCTGTTACTGACTTTTCCAGTTGTTCCATTTGTTCCTCCATTGAAGTCATTTCTGTAGAAGGATTTCGAAAGTCAGCTTCTTCTTCTGAGCTTCCAGCTGATGCTTGAGGGGATTGAAGAGTCTTTCCAGGTTTTTTCAAATAATCTCTTGCAGCAGGTCTTGTAGCAGCTTCCGCAGGCTTCTGGCGGGTTTTCGCCTTTTTCATTTAAAACTGCCATTATTCTCTGTTATCAGCAGGACTTCTGATAACACACAATTAAATAACGGCTCCGGTTGTTATTTTTAGAACTCTCCCATCTTCCAACTCGTATTTTAGCTCATTAAAACATTCTTTGGGAGCAGAGCGAAACAGCAGCGTCTCTCACCCCACCATTGACGCCACCGGAAGTCTGCTCTGTAGGTTTGATGTGGGTCTCTTGAATGAATATTATGTCTGGCGCTAGAGATTTCAAATGCATAAACACTTTACTCCGCTTAATTACATGCCCAAGGCCACATACATACCACGAGACAAACATTATCTTACTGATATCATCCTGTTTTACACGATTAATTCCTGACATATTCAGCTAAGAGGAAAAAAAAGGCACACCATGGTGAAATAAAAGAATGTAAAAAATAATAAGTCTGGCAGCTCTGGCACACAGTGAACATTAACGAACCCCTCCCCCCTCTCCCCTCCCCAAAGACACTTCCCCAAACAAAGCATCACCTTCCCCCTCATTGCTTAACGAGGACCGCCGGGTGTATGGCAAGTACGATTGCCTCTCAGGCCCACTACCTAACCAGTCTATAAACAAATAGACCAGCTAAGGCAAGCCAAAGGCTCCCTCCACTCATTCAGATAATGTTGAAAGTGTCAAGTTATACCGTCTTTGGGTGTGTTGAAACAAACTGTTCTCTGATGCTCTCAGTGACTAACTCCTCTGTCCTGCGGGATTATCCTGTCTGTTCATTTCCAGCGTTGCGTCTCAAGTACACGTCGACAAATGTCTTTGCTTCTCCAGGAGAGGTGAAGATCTTCTGTTGCCCATTGTGTTAAAGCTGGAGTTTAGCTGGGGAGCGCAGGCTGTACTTCACCTCCATCTCTCGCAGGGCCTGCATGACCTCGCAGAACCCACGTCGCTGCTCCATTACCTCAGCTGTGTAATCCGGGAAGATAAAGACTCGCCGTCCGTTGTATTCCAGAGTCTGTAGTTGACCAAGTTTTATATCTTATATCATATCTTTCTCATGAAAGAAATGGACTCTGGTGATGAGTGTGCGAGGCCTGGCTCCCTCCGCGGGCTTCGGCTGTTGGGTGCGGTGTGCACGGTCAATAATAATTGGTTTTTGGAAGTGTAACTCACCCAGCAGTTTTGGGATGAGGGTGCTGATGAAGTTGATTTCCCCTTCCCTTCTACTTCTGGAATACCTATGATTTTAATGCTATTTCGACGCGAGTGGCCCTCTAGGTCATTGATTTTTGCTCGCAGGAGGGCGTTTTCCCTTTGTAATTTGCTTATATTTTTCTCCATTAACGTCAGGCGGGTGTCATGCTCTCCAGCTATCTCATCCATGGAATCCATTCGGACAGTCAGGGCATTTTGTGAGGACTGAAGAAGTGTAAACCTGGCTTCAAATTGGTCAAAGCGGTCGTTGATGGCCTTTAAAATCACATCTGACTTCCCTCTCAGCATTGCTTCTGACGGTGTGGAGTGGCTGCTTGCTTCATTGTTAGAGTCACTATCTTCTCCTTTGCTGGCCAATGTTGCTAGCGGTTTTTGTTTAGCTCTTCTCTTGCGTGTGTCTGACATTTGCAGGTCTTTTTATGCAGGTCTGCACCACACCGAGGTTAATAAACAGACTGTGAAAAGTGCTGAGAGCGACCTTAACTGTAAAACGGTATTTTTAAATAATTTAAAACTGAGCAGAAGAGAGCTCTTGAAAGCATGTCTTACTCCATCCGCTCTACACTAGCGCCCCCCCAATTACGTTATTCTTAAGTCCATACAATTGCTTTGCTAACTCCCAGATATACCCGAAAACTCATTCCCTTGCGTTATAAACCGCTGCTCTTCCTGTATCCCTGTATTTCTAGCTGGGGTTACTCTGAACTTCAGCAGAATGACTGGGACTACCTTAAACTATCTATGTCTGGTCCTGGCCAAGGCTTTAGTTAGGCTGTTTTTAAATGTCCTGTTTATTCACTCCACTAATCCAGAACTCTGTAGTTGGAGAGGTGAAATTGTTATTTCACTCCTAACAAGGCACAAGCCTCCTTCAATACATTCCCCATGAAATGTGTTCCCTGATTAACCCCATTCTCCTGTCATGTCCCATAACCCCACATACCCTTAGTAATCAAGCATCTGAAAAACTCCACCTTAAAAATATTCATTGCCTTGGCCTCCACACCTACAGATTCACCACCCTCTGACTAAGGAAATGTTTCCTCATCTCCTTTCCAAAGGTACATCCTTTTATCCTGGGGCTCTGGCCTCTGGTCCTAGACTTTCCCACAAATGAAAACATCCTCTCCACAGCCACACTAACCAAGCTTCCCACTACTCGATAAGTCTGAATGAGGTCACTCCACATCCTTCTAAACTCCAGCGGGTATAGGCGCAGTGCCATAAAACGCTCAACATATGATAACCCGTTTCCACGCCAGCACATCTTTCCTCAGATATGGGCACCAAAACTGCTCACAATACTCCAAATACTGTCTGACCAGCACCTCATTGAGCCTCAGCATTACATCCCTGTTTTTGTTTCTCGCCCTGTTGAAATAAATGCTTGCCTCCCTTTCTACAGATTCAATTGCAAATTAACCAGTACTCCCAAGTCACTCCGCACCTTCGATTTCTGAATTGTTAGCTGCACTGTTCTTGAATTTAAATGAAATTAATTGTTAGCCTACACTGAGCTTGAATTGAAATGAAATTAAGTGTTAGCCTGCACTGTGCTTGAATTGAAGTTAAATGAATTGTTAGCCCACACTGTGCTTGAATTGAAATGAAATTAATTGTTAGCCTGCACTGTGCTTAATTTGAAATGAACTGACTTGTTAGCCTGCACTGTGCTTGATTTAAAATGAAATGAATTGTTAGCCTGCACTATGCTTGAAATGAAATGAAATTAATTAATAGCCTGCATTGTGCTTGAATTCAAATGAATTGTTTGACTGCATTGTGCTTGAAATGAAAGGAATTGTTAGACTGCACTGTGCTTTAATTGAAATACAATGAATTTCTAGCCTGCACTGTGCTTGAATTAAAATGAGATAAATTGTTAGCCTGCACTGTGGATGAATTGAAATTAATGAAACGAATTGTTAGCCTGCACCGTGCTTGAATTGAAATTAAATTAATTGTTAACCTGCACTGTGCTTGAATTTAAATGAAATGACTTGTTAGCCCGCACAGTGCTTGAATTAAAATTAAATGAATTGTTAGCCTGCACTGTGCTTGAATTGAAATGAAATTAATGAATAACATGCATTGTGCTTGAATTCAAATGAATTGTTTGCCTGCACTGTGCTTGAAATGAAATGAATTGTTAGCCAGCACTGTGCTTGAAATAAAATGAATTGTTAGCGAGCTCTGTGCTTAACATGAAATGAATTGTTAGCCCACACTATGCTTGAAATGAGATGAATAGTTAGCCTGCACTGTGCTTGAATTGAAATGAAATGAATTGTTAGCCTGCACTGTGCTTGAATTGAAATGAAATGAATTGTTAGCCGACACTGTGCTTGAATTGAAAAAAAAAAGAAATACATTGTTAGCCTGCACTGTGCTTGAATTGAAATGAAATTAATTAATAACATGCATTGTGCTTGAATTCAAATGAATTGTTTGCCTGCACTGTGCTTGAAATGAAATGAATTGTTAGCCAGCACTGTGCTTGAAATAAAATGAATTGTTAGCCCGCACTATGCTTGAAATGAGATGAATAGTTAGCCTGCACTGTGCTTGAATTGAAATGAAATGATTTTTTAGCCTGCACTGTGCTTGAATTGAAATGAAATAAATTGTTAGCCTGCACTGTGCTTGAATTGAAAAAAAAATTGAAATGAATTGTTAGCCTGCACTGTGCTTGAATTTAAATGAAATGACTTGTTAACCTGCACTGTGCTTGAATTAAAATGAAATTAATTGTTAGCCTGCACTGTGCTTGAATTGAAATGAAATTAATTAATAGCCTGCATTGTGCTTGAATCCAAATGGATTGTTTGACTACACTGTGCTTGAAATGAAATAAATTGTTAGCCTGCACTGTACTTGAAATAAAATGAAATGTTAGCCAGGTCAGTGCTTGAAATGAAATGAATTGTTTGCCCACATTCTGCTTGAAGTGAGATGAATTGTTAGCCTGCACTTTGCTTGAATTAAAATGAATTGTTAGCCTGCACTGTGCGTGAAATGAAATGAATTGTTAGCCTGAACTGTGCTTGAATGGAAATGAAATGAATTGTTAGCCTGCACTGTGCTTGAATTGAAATGAAATGAATTGTTAGCCTGCACTGTGCTTGATTTGAAATGAAATGAATTGTTAGCCTGCACTGTGCTTGAATTAAAATGAAATTAATTGTTAGCGTGCACTGTGCTTGAATTGAAATGAAATTAATAGACTGCATTGTGCTTGAATTCAAATTAATTGTTTGACTGCACTGTGCTTGAAATGAAATGTATTGTTAGCCAGCACTGTGCTTGAAATAAAATGAATTGTTAGCCAGCTCAGTGCTTGAAATGAAATGAATTGTTTGCCCGCATTCTACTTGAAATGAGATGAATAGTTAGCCTGCACTGTACTTGAATTGAAATGAATTGTTAGCCTGCACTGTGCGTGAAATGAATTGTTAGCCTGCATTGTGCTTGAATTGAAATGAAATAAATTGTTAGCTTGCACTGTGCTTGAATTGACATGAAATGAATTGTTAGCCGACACTGTGCTTGAATTGAAATGAAATACATTGTTAGCCTGCACTGTGCTTGAATTGAAATGAAATGAATTGTTAGTCTCCACTGATCTTGAATTGAAATGAAATGAAATAGAGAAATTAAACGATAACTTACCAGTTTGAAGTTTGATCTTTATATTAGGAGAAGTTGCGATGAGGGATTACGTGAAGAAGCCTGCCAGACCGCATGTGCATCAATCTTCAAAATAGCTGTATGAACCCACAGAATAGTTGCTGAACTTAAGCTATAGAGAGATTGAAAGGCTAGAACTACCGAATGATCTTTATGAGAAGAGGGTTGGGAGTGGAGGGCTCATAATTCCTCATCGCAACTTCTCATAAAATAAAGATCAAACTTCAAACTGGTAAGTTCTTGTTTAATCTCTCTATTTTACTTCAAAGTCACGTGAGTGACTACTTGAAGATTTCAAAGCTCTGTGGTTTCATACTGTGACATAATCTGTGTGTGAAAACACTAAAATGGATAAACCATTAATGACAGGAAAAACATGAGGCATTAACATCATGATGCTAACTTGCATACATGGCCATTGCTCTAAACTGGCCTGTAGTCCCAATAGACTGTTGAGTTAGACAATAACGTATGCAAGAAAGTGCATAATTCTATCTGCACCATCCAGACATATTCCACCAAATTTATAAGTTGTTAAACTGCATTATGTAAACCTCATGCTGCATGATGAAAGTGAAACCCATTGTAATGGCTGCTCGTGAGCCGTCAGCAATATCTTGAGAGTATTGAAAGAAATAATTATGTTCCATATTATAGGCACTAGCACTTGTGTACTTGTATGCCTATTGACATCCCTGATCTCTGCCGTGGTGGGTATGCTGTCAGCCTCAAATGCACACAATCCTGCTCATTTGCTTATGAGATTATTTCTATAACAAGCTACCCTTGTCATAGTATGACATAGAGACTAGGCCAGAGATTGAGCAAGGATGTGTTCGTAATGCTGAGATCAGCTGCTGAAAGCATAATCATATTAAGATACTCGTCCCATTAGGGACATTTTGAAGAATATTTGCACAACAAATACAGATATACATCGCACACTACAATGAGTTTAGGCTATTAGGGTGGTGAAATAAAGGACACCGTGCATAACGTGAGAGAATAATGGGTGAAGAACTAATCATTTACGTCCCACTTATGGTATAGCAGAAATGATAAAGCAGCACAGGAAACTGTCAATTGTGCTGTCCCATAAAGTTTCTCTAGGCTCAAACTGGAAGCCACACAACTTGTTACTTCCGTATAGAATTCGCTCACACATGTTGTTCACAAGCTTCTCATACAATCGTGCAGCGCTAGCTGGCCGAGAAGACAGGCTGTCCCAGCAGTCACATGTGAAGGAGTAAGTAAGAGTAGTTTCAGCCGTCTGCCATGGCGTGACTGACAAGGCAAACTGGTACTGTTAAATTCCATGTTGCCTTAAATGTAATATTGTCAAAATATCTACCGATAATGCATAAGATTTATCTTTTGCAATTTGCATAATACCCACAACTTGGTGACATAATGCCCTTAATCTGAGAAGGGCAGCATAGGCTTTGTTATAAACAGCTTTGTTATAAACTAGCTTTGTTATAAACAGCGGAGACTGTGCCTATGTGTTTAGATATGACAGTGTATGCAACTACAAGATAGATTCTCTGAGTTAGTTAAATTGCAGATACCCAATCATCCATCTTAAACTGGGTAAGTGAACCCACAATTTGATTAGCCTAATGGTATCCTGATTCGGCCTGCACCTCATTTCTGTAATCTTGAGAAATATACCCCTCTGGTCATTGGTCAGACCACTCATACTCGGATGAGTTGTCACTGAATGTACTTGGAACCGCTGTTGCTCCATAGATGCTACGGACGGAATGTTTGTGAGGCCGGAAGATGCATATCTAGCTAATCATACATATCGCTGATAATATAATCAACAGCTAACGACTAGAGCTGAACCACAGTTCCCCTTAAATGTGAGAAAACTAGTTCCCTGTGAACTCTTGACTAAGAGCCACGATGGATACGTAGCATTTACCTTCAGAGTGGAGATAGTATCATGCAAAGCTGAATCAAGAATTACCTCGCAGACCTTTGACTGAGACCTCATGTCTAAATCTTCAACATAACTCAATTTGTTGGACGCACCAATCAATCAGGAATAATGGTATTGAGAACCTATGGCTATTATACATACATTGTTGATTGACAACATGACCTGCAGGTCAGAAAGGTTATAATATATTGCAGATGAGCTTTCTGCTGGTAACTATCTGTCCCAGAGAAGATGGTAATGAAGATTGCAATGAACCAGTGACTCAGGTAAATGAGGAAAATAAACCATATGTTGAGAAAAACTTCAACTACTTAATTTTATTTCCCAGTCTTCATTCTCATGGATGATGAAGCAGTGCTTCTCTGGTGACTATGACTCGTATAGTCAGCCAGCTTCATGATGGTCTACCCTAATACAGGGTAACCAAACTGTTCCTACTTGGAACTTTACAGAGGTTACTGTGTAAGACACCTTGCCAATGTCTCTTCATCAACCTGTTGTTATCCCAGAGACAATGAAAAAACAACTAGACAGCCCATGATGGTAGTAAACCTTAAGCTGGGCCGACAGACTGCTCCATTTCGGAGTTCACGGAGGTAAATAATGAGACCTACTTACCAGCGTCTCTAACTCAAGGTCGCTTACCTTTGTTGGAGCTTCAGCGAAGTTTCATTCGCAGACTCTGTCCATCATGTTTGTCATTTCTGTTAGATAGCTGATGCTGCTGGCCAACATTTCTTGCAGTGGCTAGTCCGTCTCTGACGGGACAGCAATTTTAGAGGCAAAAGCACACCGCCTTTCCTCATGCGATTGTCGTACATCATGCATTAAAGCATGGGATCCCGGCACATAGTCATATTCGGGGTCATGTTTGGAGTTAGTCCATACTGACCTTTGGCACGTGGGAGTAAGTTGCACCTTGAACCAGGTTTTACCATCCATATACCTCAAAATGTCTGTGCATGCTTCTATAATGAGCATATTTTGCGACACCATCTCCCATAGTCTTTTGCGTGGGAGGGAAATGCAAACCTTGAACCAAGGCAGCTGCAGGCATACGACTTGAACTGCCTGTGTATGCGTCCGTAATATGGGGCATAATATATATGGCTACATCTTCATTCTTCATACATCCGAATGGGAGGACTTATGCAAACCAGAACCAGGAACTGCCTCAGGCATGTGTGCATATACTTTAGCACCATCTCCATCACTACGATCAACCGAGTGGGAGAAATTGCAACCCTGAACCAGGCGTTGCTTCAGGCATATGTGCATATACTTTAGCACCATCTTCACCACTCCGCACATTTGAATGGGAAGAAATTTACATTCCTGGAACAGGAGCTGCTGTCTGACATGCCTTAAGATGGAGCATTCTTTGTGTTATAATTTGATTCATCAGATGTTCATAATTGACACAAACCCCAATCTTGTCTGACATAGATATCCCAAGACTTGGCACTTTGCCCTGAGTTGGGGTTGTCAGGTTGCTCCCTTCAGCAGCCGCCAGGACTAGCTGTGCAGATCGATCCTTTCATAGCGAAAAGATTTGAGTATAGGGGCAGGGAGGTTCTACTGCAGTTGTACAGGGTTTTGGTGAGGCCACACCTGGAGTATTGCATACAGTTTTGGTCTCCAAATCTGAGGAAAGACATTCTTGCCATAGAGGGGGTACAGCGAGGATTCACCAGACTGATTCCTGGGATGTCAGGACTTTCATATGAGGAAAGACTGGATAGACTAGGCTTGTACTCGCTGGAATTTAGAAGATTGAGGGGGGATCTTATAGAAATTTACAAAATTCTTAAGGGGTTGGACAAGCTAGATGCTGGAAGATTGTTCCCGATGTTGGGGGAGTCCAGAACAAGGGGTCACAGTCTAAGGATAAGGGGGAATTCCTTTAGGACCGAGATGAGGAAAACATTCTTTACACAGAGAGTGGTGAGTCTCTGGAATTCTCTGACACAGAAGGTAGTTGAGGCCAGTTCATTGGCTATATTTAATAGGGCGTTAGGTGTGGCACTTGTGGCTAAAGGGATCAGGGGGTATGGAGAGAAGGCAGGTACGGGATACTGAGTTGGATGATCAGCCATGATCACATTGAATGGCGGTGCAGGCTCGAAGGGCCGAATGGCCTACTCCTGCACCTATTTTTCTATGTTTCTATGTTCCTATGATGCTCTGTTGGTATCCTCATTTACCAAACAGGCTACACGAGTAGTACACGCTAGTGACTCCGAGTCCTGCTCCCTTTCAGTGCCAATGCAGTATACAGGGAAGGACTGGAGTGCCTCTGGCCCCCGTATGCCAGACAGAGTGGGAGAAATGCTGGAAACCTACCAGATGTTTGTCATAGGCAATGACGTCTACATGTATGAAAAAACCCCATCCCAATTAAACCAGAGATTTGATCACTTTATTGATATGCATAAAGTTGGCGTCTTTGGGAAAGAATCTTCCACAGTCCCCTCTAATGAGCGGAAATTACCATGCCACCAGGTGTAGCTCCCACAGGTGACTGATAGGCACAGCTCAACAAGGTTTCCCAAGCCAGGGGCTCGGGACTGCCATGGCAGATCAAATTCCACTACACCTTTTTATTGGTGTAAGTGATAATATATGTTCCTTGTAATTTTTCTCTTTTAAAACATAAACTAAATTGGCATGATAATACATATTTATGATATTGCCAAGAATAAAACTCTGAACTGATATTATAAGTCAGAGGATACCAGCATAATGGTGCAGCTGGTAGAGCTGATGCCAGAGACCTGGGCTTACAGCACCAGACCTGGCTTCATCCTGACCACAGATATATCTGTGTGGAGTTTGCAGCTCATATGATGAGCTCTATGTTTGTATCGCTATGATAGTCACAAAGGTGCCCCTGTGGCAATTATTACAAATGCCAACTCTATTCTAGCCATACATTAAAATAATATAATATATGTGCTATAACATAGCTGTAGCAGCAACCCAGTTAAATTTGATTGGTGCTACAGCAGGCTGACCTTACCCAAGCGGTCTTTAAAAAACGCACCTGTAGTAACACCCGCAATTTATGAATGTAAGTTTGCTGAATTTGTAACTCTGGCTGCCTGCTCCCGATAGGAGCTGTGATGTCGGCAGCCTCTATTATTAGGGCCGTCTGCTGAAGACTGTAACGGCTACAGCCACAAACCGAGTTTTAAACGAGCCTGTCGGCTCTGAACCGGGTCGTTCAGACTAGCGGCAATAGCCACATGAAACCCTCTAACTAGAGCCGCTTGCTTACGTCGGTGACTGCATCGGCTAAAAATATATACTACCTTAGCTCCAGTGGAGCGGCTATTTTTTGGGGCCCGCAATAGAACCAGCCCGAAAAAAACGGACTTACCTGCAGAGCAGCGCGGGAGCTGCCCTGACTAGTGCCATGCGCTAGACGGAAATGACGCACATGCGGTCTGGCGGGCTTCTTCATGTAGTCACTTACGTGACTTTGAAGTAAAAAGAATCATTAGTCTGCACTGTGCTTGAATTGAAATTAAATGACTTGTTAGCCTGCACTGTGCTTGAATAAAATGAAATGAATTGTTAGCCTGCACTGTGCTTGAATTGGAATTAAATTAATTAATAGTGCTTGAATTAAAATGAATTGTGCTTGAATTCAAATGAATTGTTTGCCTGCACTGTGCTTAAAATGAAATGAATTTTTAGCCCGCACTGTGCTTGAAATAAAATGAATTGTTAGCCGTGTCTTTGCTTGAAATGAAATGAATTGTTAGCCTGCAGTCAGCTTGAAATTGGATGAGTAGTTAGCCTGCACTGTGTTTGAATTGAAATGAATTTGTTAGCCTGCACCGTGCATGAAATGAAATGAATTGTTAGCCTGCACTGTGCTTGAATTGAACTGAAATGAATTGTTAGCCTGCACTGTGCTTGAATTGAAATGAAATGAATTGTTAGCCCACACTGTGCTTGAAATAAAATGAATTGTTAGCCACATCTGTGCTTCAAATGAAATGAATTGTTAGCCTGCACTCTGCTTGAAATGAGATGAGTAGTTAGCCTGCACTGTGCTTGAATTGAAATGAATTGTTAGCCTGCACTGTGCGTGGAATGAAATGAATTGTTAGCCTGCACTGTGCTTGAATTGAAATTAAATGAATTGTTAGCCTACATTGTGGTTGGACTGAAATGGAATGAATTGTTAGCCGGCACTGTGCTTGAAATGACATGAAATGAATTGTTAGCTTACATTGTGGTTGGACTGAAATGAAATGATATGTTAGTCTGCACTGTGTTTGAATTGAAATGAAATGCATTGTTAGCCGGCACTGTGCGTGAATTGAAATGAATTGTTAGCCTACACCGTGTTTAAATTGAAATGAAATGAGTTGTTAGCCTGCACTGTGCTTGAATTGAAATGAAATGAATTGTTAGCCTGCACTGTGCTTGGATTGAAATGAAATGGATTGTTAGCCTGCACTGTGCTTGAGTTGACATGCAATGAATTGTTAGCCAACACTGTGCTTCAAATGAAATGAAATAAATTGTTAGCCTGCACTGTGCTTGAATTGAACTGAAATGAAATGAATTGTTAGCCTGCACTGTGCTGGAATAGAAATGAAATGGATTGTTAGCCTATATTGTGCTTGTAATGAAATAAATTGTTAGCCTCCACTGTGCTTGAAATTAGATGAATAGTTACCCTGAATTGTGCTTGAATTGAAATTATTTGTTAGCCTGCACTGTGCGTGAATTGAAATGGATTGGTAACCCGCACTGTTCGTGAATTGAAATGAAATGAATTGTTAGCCTGCACTGCTCTTGAATTGAAATGAAATGAATAGTTTGTCTGCACTGTGCTTGAATTGAAGTTAAATGAATTGTTAGCCCGCACTGTGCTTGAATTGAAATGAAATGAATTGTTAGCCCACACTGTGCTTGAATTAAACTGAAATAAATTGTTAGCCTGCACTGTGCATGAGTTGACATAAAATGAATTGTTAGCCTGCACTGTGCATGAAATCAAATGAAATGAATTGTTAGCCTGCACTGTGCTTGAATAAAATGAAATGAATTGTTAGCCTGCATTGTGCTTGAATTGGAATGACATTAATTAATAGTGCTTGAATAACAATTCACTGTGCTTGAATTCAAATGAATTGTTTGCCTGCACTGTGCTTGAAATGAAATGAATTGTGAACCCGCACTGCTTGA
The DNA here is from genome assembly GCA_963514005.1 of Raja brachyura. Next base: position 1,181,663 of record OY740796.1, on the reverse strand, counting down.
ACTAAAATCAATTTTAGCCGTGCTTGAATTGAAATATAATGACTTGTTACACTGCACTGTGCTTGAATTGAAATGAAATGGATTATTAACCTGTACTGTTCTTGAATTTAAATGAAACGAATTGTTAGCCTACATTGTGTTTGAATTGAAATGAAATGAGTTGTTTGCCTGCACTGTGCTTGAATTTTTAATGAATTGAATTGTTAGCCTGCACTGTGCTGGAATTGACATGAAATGAATTGTTAGCCTGCACAGTGCTTGAATTGAAATGAAATGAAAAGAAATGATTTGTTAGCCTGCACTGTGCTTGGATTGAAATGAAATGAATTGTTAGCCTGCACTGTGCTTGAATTGAAGTGAAATGAATTGTTAGCCTGCACTGTACATGAATTGATATGAAATGAATTGTTAGCCTGCATCATGATTGAAATCAAATTAATTGTTAGCCTCCACTGTGCATGTAATGAAATGAATTATTTTCCAAATGTGTGCTTTGAATGAAATGAATTATTAGCCTGCATTGTGCTTGAAATGAGATGAAGTTAGCCTGAATTGTGCTTGAATTGAAATGATTTGTTAGACTGAACTGTGCGTGAATTGAAATGGATTAGTAACCTGCACTGTTCTTGAATTGAATTAAAATGACTTGTTAGCCGGCACTGTGCTTGAATTGAAATGTAATGAATACTTAACCTACACTGCACTTGAATTGAAATGAAACGCATTGTTAGCCTACATTGTGCTTAGACTGAAATGAAATGAATAGTTTGCCTGCACTGTGTTTGAATGGAAATGAAACGCATTGTTAGCCTACATTGTGCTTAGACTGAAATGAAATGAATTGTTAGCTTGCACTGTCCTTGAATTGAAATGAAATGAATTGATGTCCTGCACTGTGCTTGAATTGAAATGAAATGACTTGTTAGCCTGCACTGTGCTTGAATAAAATGAAATGAATTGTTAGCCTGCAATGTGCGTGAATTGGAATGAAATTAATAAATAGTGCTTAAATTCAAATTCATTGTGCTTGAATTCAAATGAATTGTTTGCCTGCACTGTGCTAGAAATTAAATGAATTGTTACCCCGCACTGTGCTTGAAATCAAATGAATTGTTTGTCATGTCTGTGCTTGAAATGAAATGAATTGTTAGCCCCCACTCTGCTTGAAATGAGATGAACAGTTAGTCTGCACTGTGCTTGAATTGAAATGAATTGTTAGCCTGCACTGTGCTTGAATTGAAATGAAATGAATTGTTAGCCTGCACTGTGCTTCAATTGAAATGAAATTAATTGGTAGACTGCACTGTGCTTGAGTTGACATGAAATGAATTGTTAGACAACACTGTGCTTGAATTGAAATGAAATGAATTTTTAGCCTGCACTGTGCGTGAATTGAACTGAAATGAATTGTTAGACTACATTGTAGTTGGACTGAAATTAAATGAATTGTTAGCCTGCACTGTGCTTGAATTTAAATGAAATGAGTTGTTAGCCTGCACTGTGCTTGAATTGAAATTACATGACTTGTTTGCCTGCACTGTGAATGAAGTGAAATGAAATGAATTGTTAGCCTGCATTGTGATTGAAATCAAATTAATTGTTAGCCTCCACTGTGCATATAATGAAATGAATTGTTATCCAGCTTTGTGCTTTGAATGCAATGAATTATTAGCCTGCATTGTGCTTGGAATGAGATGAATAGTAAGCCTGAATTGTGCTTGAATTGAAATGATTTGTTAGACTGAACTGTGCGTGAATTGAAATGGATTAGTAACCTGCACTGTTCTTGAATTGAATTAAAATGACTTGTTAGCCTGCACTGTGCTTGAATTGAAAAGTAATGAATACTTGACGTACACTGTGCTTGAATTGAAATGAAATGCATTGTTAGCCTGTATTGTGCTCGAATTTAAATGAAATGAATAGTTTGCCTGCACTGTGCTTGAATTGAAATGAAACACATTGTTAGCCTACATTGTGCTTACACTGAAATGAAATGAATTGTAAGCTTGCACTGTCCTTGAATTGAAATGAAATGAATTGATGTCCTGCACTGTGCTTGAGTTGAAATGAAATGACTTGTTAGCCTGCACTGTGCTTGAATAAAATTAAATGAATTGTTAGCCTGCACTGTGCTTGAATTGGAATGAAATTAATTAATAGTGCTTAAATTCAAATTCATTGTGCTTGAATTCAAATTAATTGTTTGCCTGCACTGTGCTAGAAATTAAATGAATTGTTACCCCGCACTGTGCTTGAAATGAAATGAATTGGTAGCCATGTCTGTGCTTGAAATGAAATGAATTGGTAGCCGTGTCTGTGTTTGAAATGAGATGAACAGTTAGTCTGCACTGTGCTTGAATTGAAATGAATTGTTGGCCTGCACTGTGCTTGAATTGAAATGAAATGAATTGTTAGCCTGCACTGTGCTTGAATTTAAATGAAATGAATTGGTAGACTGCACTGTGCTTGAGTTGACATGAAATGAATTGTTAGCCCACACTGTGCTTGAATTGAAATGAAATGAATTTTTAGCCTGCACTGTGCTTAAATTGAACTGAAATGAATGGTTAGCCTGCACTGCGGTTGCATAGAAATGAAATGAATTGTTAGCCGGCACTGTGCTTGAATTGAAATGAAGTGAATTGTTAGCCTGCACTGTGCTTGAATTGAAATGAAATGAATTGTTAGCCTGCACTGTGCTTGAATTGTAATCAAATGAATTGTTAGCATCCACTGTGCATGTAATGAAATGAATTGTTATCCAGCTTTGTGCTTTGAATGAAATGAATTGTTAGTCCACATTGTGCTTGAAATGAAATGATTTGTTAGACTGAACTGTGCGTGAATTGAAATGGATTAGTAACCTTCACTGTACTTGAATGAAATAAAATGAATAGTTAGCCTGCACTGTGCTCATATTGAAATGGACTGACATGAATTGTTAGCCTGCACTGCGGTTGCATAGAAATGAAATGAATTGTTAGTCTGCCCTGTGCTGGAATTGACATGAAATGAGTTGTTAGCCTGCACAGTGCTTTAATACAATGAAATGAATTGTTAACCTGCACTGTGCTTGAATTGAAATGAATTATTTGACTGCACTGTGCCTGAAATGGAATGAATTGTTAGCCGTGTCTGTGCTTGAAATGAATTGAATTTTTAGCCCGCATTCTACTTGAAATGCAATGAGTAGTTAGCCTGCAATGTGCTTGAATTGAAATAAATTGTTAGCTTGCAGTATGTGTGAAATGAAATGAATTGTTAGCCTGCAATATGCTTGAATTGAAATGAAATGAATTGTTAGCCTGCACTGTACTTGAATTGAAATGTAATGAATTGTTAGCCTGCACCGCACTTGAATTGAAATTAAATGATATTTTAGCCTGCACTGTGCTTGAATTGAAATAACATTAATTGCTAGCCTGCACTGTGCTTGTATTGAAATGGAGTGGCATGAATTGTTAGCGTACACTGAGCTTGCTTTGAAATGAAATGAATCATTAGCCTGCATTGTGCTTGAATTGAATTGGCATGACTTGTTTGCCTGCACTGTGCATGAATTGAAATGAAATGAATTGTTATCCTGCATTGTGCTTGAAATCAAATGAATTGTTAGCCTCCACTGTGCATGTAATGAAATGAATTGTTAGCCAGCTTTGTGCTTTGAATGAAATGAATTGTTAGCCCGCATTGTGCTTGAAATGAGATGAATAGTTAGCCTGAATTGTGCTTGAATTGAATTGATTTGTTAGACTGAACTGTGCGTGAATTGAAATGGATTAGTAACCTGCACTGTTCTTGAATTGAATTAAAATGACTTGTTACCCTGCACTGTGCTTGAAATGAAATGCAATGAATACTTAACGTACACTGTGCTTGAATTGAAATGAAATGCATTGTTAGCCTGTATTGAGCTTGAATTGAAATGAAATGAATAGTTTGCCTGCACTGTCCTTGAATTGAAATGAAATGAATTGATGTCCTGCACTGTGCCTGAGTTGAAATGAAATGACTTGTTAGCCTGCACTGTGCTTGAATAAAATGAAATGAATTGTTAGCCTGCACTGTGCTTGAATTGGAATGAAATTAATTAATAGTGCTTAAATTCATTGTGCTTGAATTCAAATTAATTGTTTGCCTGCACTGTGCTAGAAATTAAATGAATTGTTACCCCGCACTGTGCTTGAAATGAAATGAATTGTTAGCCATGTTTGTGTTTGAAATGAAATGAATTGTTAGCCCCCACTCTGCTTGAAATGAGATGAACAGTTAGTCTGCACTGTGCTTGAATTGAAATGAATTGTTGGCCTGCACTGTGCTTGAATTGAAATGAAATGAATTGTTAGCCTGCACTGTGCTTGAATTTAAATGAAATGAATTGGTAGACTGCACTGTGCTTGAGTTGACATGAAATGAATTGTTAGCCCACACTGTGCTTGAATTGAAATGAAATGAATTTTTAGCCTGCACTGTGCTTAAATTGAACTGAAATGAATGGTTAGCCTGCGCTGCGGTTGCATAGAAATGAAATGAATTGTTAGCCGGCACTGTGCTTGAATTGAAATGAAGTGAATTGTTAGCCTGCACTGTGCTTGAATTGGAATGAAATGAATTGTTAGCCTGCACTGTGCTTGAATTGTAATCAAATGAATTGTTAGCCTCCACTGTGCATGTAATGAAATGAATTGTTATCCAGCTTTGTGCTTTGAATGAAATGAATTGTTAGTCCACATTGTGCTTGAAATGAAATGATTTGTTAGACTGAACTGTGCGTGAATTGAAATGGATTAGTAACCTTCACTGTACTTGAATGAAATAAAATGAATAGTTAGCCTGCACTGTGCTCATATTGAAATGGACTGACATGAATTGTTAGCCTGCACTGCGGTTGCATAGAAATGAAATGAATTGTTAGTCTGCCCTGTGCTGGAATTGACATGAAATGAGTTGTTAGCCTGCACAGTGCTTTAATACAATGAAATGAATTGTTAACCTGCACTGTGCTTGAATTGAAATGAATTATTTGACTGCACTGTGCCTGAAATGGAATGAATTGTTAGCCGTGTCTGTGCTTGAAATGAATTGAATTTTTAGCCCGCATTCTACTTGAAATGCAATGAGTAGTTAGCCTGCAATGTGCTTGAATTGAAATAAATTGTTAGCTTGCAGTATGTGTGAAATGAAATGAATTGTTAGCCTGCAATATGCTTGAATTGAAATGAAATGAATTGTTAGCCTGCACTGTACTTGAATTGAAATGTAATGAATTGTTAGCCTGCACCGCACTTGAATTGAAATTAAATGATATTTTAGCCTGCACTGTGCTTGAATTGAAATAACATTAATTGCTACCCTGCACTGTGCTTGTATTGAAATGGAGTGGCATGAATTGTTAGCGTACACTGAGCTTGCTTTGAATTGAAATGAATCATTAGCCTGCATTGTGCTTGAATTGAATTGGCATGACTTGTTTGCCTGCACTGTGCATGAATTGAAATGAAATGAATTGTTATCCTGCATTGTGCTTGAAATCAAATGAATTGTTAGCCTCCACTGTGCATGTAATGAAATGAATTGTTAGCCAGCTTTGTGCTTTGAATGAAATGAATTGTTAGCCCGCATTGTGCTTGAAATGAGATGAATAGTTAGCCTGAATTGTGCTTGAATTGAATTGATTTGTTAGACTGAACTGTGCGTGAATTGAAATGGATTAGTAACCTGCACTGTTCTTGAATTGAATTAAAATGACTTGTTACCCTGCACTGTGCTTGAAATGAAATGCAATGAATACTTAACGTACACTGTGCTTGAATTGAAATGAAATGCATTGTTAGCCTGTATTGAGCTTGAATTGAAATGAAATGAATAGTTTGCCTGCACTGTCCTTGAATTGAAATGAAATGAATTGATGTCCTGCACTGTGCCTGAGTTGAAATGAAATGACTTGTTAGCCTGCACTGTGCTTGAATAAAATGAAATGAATTGTTAGCCTGCACTGTGCTTGAATTGGAATGAAATTAATTAATAGTGCTTAAATTTAAATTCATTGTGCTTGAATTCAAATTAATTGTTTGCCTGCACTGTGCTAGAAATTAAATGAATTGTTACCCCGCACTGTGCTTGAAATGAAATGAATTGTTAGCCATGTTTGTGTTTGAAATGAAATGAATTGTTAGCCCCCACTCTGCTTGAAATGAGATGAACAGTTAGTCTGCACTGTGCTTGAATTGAAATGAATTGTTAGCCTGCACTGTGCTTGAATTGAAATGAAATGAATTGTTAGCCTGCACTGTGCTTGAATTTAAATGAAATGAATTGGTAGACTGCACTGTGCTTGAGTTGACATGAAATGAATTATTAGCCCACACTGTGCTTGAATTGAAATGAAATTAATTTTTAGCCTGCACTGTGCTTGAATTGAACTGAAATAAATTGTTAGCCTGCACTGCGGTTGCATAGAAATAAAATGAATTGTTAGCCGGCACTGTGCTTGAATTGAAATGAAATGAATTGTTAGCCTGCACTGTGCTTGAATTGAAATGAAATGAATTGTTAGCCTGCACTGTGCTTGAATTGTAATCAAATGAATTGTTAGCCTCCACTGTGCATGTAATGAAATGAATTGTTATCCAGCTTTGTGCTTTGAATGAAATGAATTGTTAGTCCGCATTGTGCTTGAAAGGAAATGATTTGTTAGACTGAACTGTGCGTGAATTGAAATGGATTAGTAATCTTCACTGTACTTGAATTAAATGAAATGAACAGTTAGCCTGCACTGTGCTCGTATTGATATGGACTGACATGAATTGTTAGCCTGCACTGCGGTTGCGTAGAAATGAAATGAATTGTTAGCCTGCACTGTGCTTGAATTGAAATGACATGAGTTGTTAGCCTGCACTGTGCTTGAATTGAAATGAATTGAATTGTTAGTCTGCCCTGTGCTGGAATTGACATGAAATGAGTTGTTAGCCTGCACAGTGCTTGAATAAAATGAAATGAATTGTTAACCTGAACTGTGCTTGAATTGAAATGAATTATTTGACTGCACTGTGCCTGAAATGGAATGAATTGTTAGCCGTGTCTGTGCTTGAAATGAATTGAATTTTTAGCCCGCATTCTATTTGAAATGAAATGAGTAGTTAGCCTGCAATGTGCTTGAATTGAAATAAATTGTTAGCTTGCAGTATGTGTGAAATGAAATAGTGAGATTAAACGAGAACTTACGTGTTCGAAGTTTGATCTTTATTTTATGAGGAGTTACGATGAGGGATTACGTGAAGAAGCCCCGCCTGGCGCTGGATCGGCATACTTCAAAGCAGCGGCATGAAAAACACAGAACCAAGAGCCGAAGTAAAATAGACTAGAACTACCAGATGATCATTTACATTATGAGGGTTGGGAGTGGAGGGCACGTAATCCCTCATCGTAACTCCTCATAAAATAAAGATCAAACTTCGAACAGGTAAGTTCTTGTTTAATCTCACTATTTTACTTCGGAGTCATGTGAGTGACTACGTGAAGATTTTAAAGCTCTGTGTTTTTTATGTCGTAAATTCATTTCATACGACTCTCTGTTTAGTCAAAACAGTAGTGAGTAAATAGTATTTTAAGACATTGTTACAATTTATGTAATAAGTCCTTTAATCATAAAAAGAACAACTTTTTAATAATAACCCCTCTATCGCAGGGGAAAATTACAAAATAAATTGATAAATGATGTCAATGGTAACATAAATCGATAATATAAATCGATAATATAAAACAAAGCAAGCATTTAAAGAGAACCCAGTACTGCGTGTCCAAATCCTGGCACCGTGACAACAGGTTTATTGTAGAACTTTGAAAAAATCTCTTCTCTAGACCACCCTGCGGCCTCTAAAATTTTATCGAGTGGTACGTCCTGTACCTTTGCCATGGACGTAGCTGCCACCCTAGTGGAGTGAGATTTAAACACATCAGTGTCTACTCCTGCTAGACCCAAAACCTGTTTTAACCATCTAGAAATGATTTGAACTGAAACTTTTGTATGTGGCTTTTTGTGTGTTATCAATAACGCTTTCTCAGAACCTCTGAGATTTTTGGTTACCTCAATGTATTGAGTTAAATGCTTAACTACACACAATGTTTCATCAATAGGATATGTTTTAAACATTACCTTCATTCCAGTTCTTCCTGGTCTGCTTTGTTTGATCAAGTCATAAACATAAAACACAATGTTATCTGTAGTCACATGCATGCAATTCAACTGTAACAATTGCAAAGTTTGTACTCTTTGAGCTGATACCAATGCCATTAACATTACCACCTTGAATGTTAATTTCTGCAAGACATTGAATTAATTGGAGTCCATTGTTTAAGCAAAGTGAGAACAATGCTAACATCCCAAATTTCTGTATATCTGGGCTTGGGAGGATTTTTTTTGAAATTCCTTTCATGAATCGGGATACTAATGGGTGAGACCCAACTGAATCCCGATCCGAAATTTGTCCTAAATAGGATGACAATGGGACGAGCGCAATTAATGGCACTATAACTCAAATGCTCATCAAAGTGTAACCCAGCAAGGAACTCCAATACATTTGAAATGTTTGCAGTATGATAAGATATCTTTGACTGTGTACAAAAACTTCCCATTTCCTTATATGCGACATATATTGTTTTTTAGTGCTATTCCTCCAAGCTGCATCTATAACATCCATGGTCCTGTCCGACAGTTCAAACTCTTGCAACGGTCTGGTCAGAACCTGCAGATTTACAAATTCATATGATCATGCAATGGATGAATTTCTTTTGTTACTGGTTGTGTCAACAAATTGTCGCAACTGGGAATTGTCATACATGGTTCAATAATCATTTTAGCATCAATGGGAACCATGACTGCGTGGGCCAATTTGGCACCACCAAAATGCCTTTGGCAGCGTCTTGCGCTATTTTCTTGAGACATTGCCCAATGAGACAGAATGGGGGGAAAGCATAAAAGAACGTATTCCCCCAGTGTAGCGAGAAAGCATCCACCGCTACTGCCCCTGGATCGTGTTCCCAAGACACGTATTTGGGCAATTGGGGATTCAATCTAGATGCAAACAGATCAATGTCCGGTACTCCATACCGACTGACAATATTTTTCAAATTTGTGGATTTAACATCCATTCTGTATTGTCTTTAAATATTCGTGATCTTTTGTCTGCCACAACATTGTCTCTCCCCGAGAGATAAATAGCTGAAAGCCAATATTTTTTGCCATACACCATTGCCACATCTGGTTTACCAGATGATCACATGATATTGATCTGACACCACCCATGTGATTGATATATACCACAGCTGTGGTATTATATATTTGTACTTGGACATGCAAATCTTTTACTGAAGAGCAATAAGCTTTTAATCCATAAATGCTCCCAGTAGCTCCAAATATTTAATACCATATGTTTGGAGCAAAAAATCCTCTTGGACAGCCCATCTGCCTCCACAACTGGTCTCATTATCCGTAGCCCCCCATCCGGGAGAACTTGCGTCTTTTTTAGTTTGCAAAAACACTGCTGGCTGATGAACTAAATGTTCTTAGCAGCTTGTGGAACATACTCAATCCACCAATGTAATTCTGATAAGCTTCCTTAGGCAATTGCATTGGCCTATCAAAATGGCCTGCTCGCTGAATAAGCGCTTGAGTTTTTGCCCTTTGAAGATTTTGGTAATGTAGACGACCAACTCTACTGCTGGAAATGCTGCTACCAATTTACCAATAACCTTGGCAACCTCTCGGATGGAGGGATAAGGTTTGTTAATCAGGTTCTGACACACATTTGTCAAATCCAACACCTTATCCATTGGTAAAGTTACCAACATGGTAACTGAGTTAATCACAAACCCCAGATATTCAATGGTTTGGGATGGCTGTAACTTAGATTTGTTGGATGGATCAGGAACCCAACTTCTCAAACAAACTTGTAGTTGCTGAGACTGATTTTCCAGCTGACTCCTGATTAGCATTGACAATTAAAATGTCATCTAGATAAGCCATAACGATGTGTTTATTTTTTGTGCCCTTAGCAGTGCAAGTGCTGGCTTAATCCATTAGGCAAAGCTTTGTATTGCCACAGCTGTCCCATCCATAAACTTTAATTACCTGCGAAACTATGGTGAATTGGGACCGAAAATATGCATCCTTCAATCTATTGTAGCCATATAACAACCTGTTGATACCAGCTGCATTGCAGTGTTGAATGCGTCCATTTTAAAATGTTTATACTGGACAAATGTATTCAATTGTGTGAGATCTAAATTGATTCTACAACCCCCATCTGGTCTGGGTCTGGGGAAAATATTTGATACAATTGTTGTGGATCCTCTCCTGTTTTCTCAATAACTCCTTTCTCACACAAATACTTAACCTCTTTTGTCAATTTGAATACTTTCAAGACTGAACATCAAAGAATGATTAGGCTTATTGTGTCCCAATGGATCCATACCTCCCTTTCATTATAAACATTCGGAGTCTACCACCAATCTGAGGTTCATCCAAACATCCTTCTTTAATAGGATAAAGTTTTTGTACCTCTCCAACTGGACGAAATGATCTCCTTTCCCAATAAATGGGTGTACATTCGGCTGTGCTGGCTGGTAATTCTTCCTTATCATACTCCTGCCTCGGCTCGTTCCAGCTCCAAAATCAAATCCCCTTCTCATATGACCAGCCTTTCTGGCCAAACTGAAGGGTTTCACAAGGCCAACAGTTTTTGCCTCTTCATCCATTTCGTTAATTTGTTTAGACTTCCTCTGAACAAATAACCAAGAGCTTGAACATTGCTTGCCCTGCACAACCCTGAAAATCTTGGATGTAAAAGAGGCCGAATGGCAATCTTCCATTTTATATATTTTATCTCAAAATGAGTTGCAGAATAAGCCCAACATATGTTTTTTATTCTGAACTTTGGTCTTTCCACAACCTTCCAGCTTGTCTTCCAAAAGACAGTGATGCCAAAATTAGCTTGAGGATTCTTTGAATCGTAATTCCTGCGCCTGCATTATTGCTGACATTGGCGCCCAAAAAAGCCGGATTCACCATAGGTACCTTCTTTGAGGTACAATAATAGGTGTTTTAATCCGATCTGCTGTCTCAATCATAACAGCTTTTTTGAGGCAGGTGAGAGACCATATAATTAACATTGGCCGCCCGGTTTCCTTCCATGGCCTCACCGCTTCCTCCAGGTATAGCAACTTTGTGCCCCATCAGACACACCTGGATTTGTATTGTGGTGGGTACTTCTGACCACAAACACCACTTTCAGGGTCAGTCTCATACAGCTCTGGTACTCCTGAAACTTGTTCAAGGAGACTTCCTCCAGCCCAATCCCAGGCACTGGAGTTTCAATTCCCAATTCAAACTGGCACCATATTCATGTATATGGAACCCCCTCAGGGGCTGCCTGCGAATATTCTGGGTACTTAGACCCTTGGTTGATATTGTTTGGAGTATTTTCTCCATTAGATCCATACTTAGCCAAAGGCTTTCCTTTCAGGATCTTTCAGAACCTCAGGCCTTTCAAGCTTCCTTTTACATTTTAGGCACTGGGTTTTCAAAGTTTTTGTTTGTGGAGCAACCAAAGGCTCACTAACGGGTATTTCAACGCCACCGGTATCGGAACCGGCTCCGCAATAATCTGCTGTCCCGACTTTTCTACACCCCGGGACGCACGTTTTACCCGCGATTTTTAAAAACATTTTTATTTTTATTTTAACTCCTCCTGGTTTACTCACCAGCCTACGGAGTTTTTAGAAAACGCCCTGGAAGTAAAATAATTTTACTTACCTGCAGGCCGTTTCCTTACCGCTGTGTTGGAGCTGCGCTCTGCAACTCTTCCTCTGCCGATAGCGTCGACGTAATGCCGATCCAGTGCCAGGCGGGGCTTCTTCACGTAGTCAGTCACATGACTCCGAAGTAAAATGAATTGTTAGCCTGCAATATGCTTGAATTGAAATGAAATGAATTGTTAGCCTGCACTGTACTTGAATTGAAATGTAATGAATTGTTAGCCTGCACCACGCTTGAATTGAAATTTAATGATATTTTAGCCTGCACTGTGCTTGAATTGAAATAACATTAATTGCTAGCCTGCACTGTGCTTGTATTGAAATGGAGTGAATTGTTAGCTTTGAAATGAAATGAATTGTTAGCCTGCATTGTGCTTGAATTGAATTAGCATGACTTGTTTGCCTGCATGAATTGAAATGAAATAACCATATAACCATATAACAATTACAGCACGGAAACAGGCCATCTCGGCCCTTCAAGTCCGTGCCGAACAACTTTTTTCCCTTAGTCCCACCTGCCTGCACTCATAGCATAACCCTCCATACCCTTCTCATCCACATGCCTATCCAATTTATTTTTAAATGATACCAACGTACCTGCCGCCACCACTTCCACTGGAAGCTAATTCCACACCGCTACCACAAATGAATTGTTATCCTGCATTGTGCTTGAAATCAAATGAATTGTTAGCCTCCACTGTGCATGTAATGAAATGAATTGTTCGCCAGCTTTGTGCTTTGAATGAAATGAATTGTTAGCCCGCATTGTGCTTGAAATGAGTTGAATAGTTAGCCTGAATTGTGCTTGAATTGAATTGATTTGTTAGCCTGAACTGTGCATGAATTTAAATGGATTAGTAACCTGCACTGTTTTTCAATTGAAATGAAATGAATTGTTAGCCTGCACTGTGCTTGAATTGAAATGAAATGAATAGTTAGACTACACTGTGCTTGCATTGAAATGAAATGCATTGTTAGCCATCACTGTGCGTGAATTGGAATGTAATGAATTGTTAGCCTACACTGTGTTTGAATTGAAATGAAATTAGTTGTTAGCCAGCAATGTGCTTGAAGTGAAATAATTTGTTAGACTGAACTGTGTGTGAAGTGAAATGGATTAGTAACGTGCACTGTTCTTGAATTGAAATGAAATGAATTGTTAGCCTGCACTGTGCTTGAATTGAAATATAATGCATACTTAGCCTACACTGTGCTTGAATTGAAATGAAATACATTGTTAGCCTGCACTGTGTGTGAATTGAAATGAAATGAATTGTTAGCCTACACTGTGTTTGAATTGAAATGAAATGAAATGAGTTGTTAGCCTGCACTGTGCTTGAATTGAAATGAATTGAATTGTTAGCCTGCATTGTGCTTGAATTGGAATGAGATTAATTAATAGTGCTTGAATAAAAATTCAATGTGCTTGAATTCAAATGAATTGTTTGCCTGCACTGTGCTTGAAATGAAATGAATTATTAACCCGCACTGTGCTTGAACTAAAATCAATTTTAACTGTGTCTGTGCTTGAAATGAAATGAATTGATAGCCTGCACTATGCTTGAATTGAAATGAAATGGATTATTAACCTGCACTGTTCTTGAATTTAAATGAAACGAATTGTTAGCGTGCACTGTGCTTGAATTGAAATGAAATGAATAGGTAGCCTACACTGTGCTTGAATTGAAATGAAATGCATTGTTAGCCGGCACTGTGCGTGAATTGAAATGAAGTGAATTGTTAGTCTACATTATGTTTGAATTGAAATGAAATGAGTTGTTAGCCTGCACTGTGCTTGAATTGAAATGAATTGAATTCTTAGCCTGCACTGTGCTGGAATTGACATGAAATGAATTGTTAGCCTGCACAGTGCTTGAATTGAAATGAAATGAATTGTTAGCCTGTGCAGTGCTTGAACTGAACTGAAATGAAATGCAAAGATTTGATAGCCTGCACTATGCTTGAAATGACATGAAATGAATTGTTCGCCTACATTGTGGTTGGACTGAAATGAAATGAATTGTTCGCCTACATTGTGGTTGGACTGAAATGAAATGAATTGTTAGCCTGCACTGTGCTTGAATTGAAATGAAATGCAAAGAAATGATTTATTAGCCTGCACTGTGCTTGAATTGAAGTGAAATGAATTGTTAGCCTGCACTGTGCATGAATTGAAATGAAATGAATTGTTAGCCTGCACTGTGCTTGCATTGAAATGAAATTAATTGTTAGCCAGCACTGTGCTTGAATTGAAATGTAATGAATTGTTAGCCTGCACTGTGCTTGAATTGAAATGAAATTAATTGTTTGCCTGCACGGTGCTTGCATTGAAATGAAATGAAGTGTTAGCCTGCACTGTGCTTGAATTGAAATGAAATGAATTGTTAGCCTGCACTGTGCTTGAACTGAAATGAAATGAACTGTTAGCCTGCACTGTGCTTGAATGGAAATGAAATGAATCGTTAGCCTGCAATGTGCTTGAATTGAAATGAAATTAATTATTAACCTGTGCAGTGCTTGAACTGAACTGAAATGAAATGAAATGAATTGTCAGCCTGCACTGTGCTTGGATTGAAATGAAATGAATTGGTAGCCTGCAGTGTGCTTGAATTGAAATGAATTTAATTATTCACCTGCACTGTGCTTGTACTGAACTGAAATGAAATGAAATGAATTGTTAGCTTGCACGGTGCTTGGATTCCAATGAAATGAATTGTTAGCCTGCGCTGTTCTTGAATTGAAATGAAATTAATTGTTAGCTATAACTGTGCTTGAATTGAAATGAAATGAATTGGTAGCCTGCACTGTGTTTGAATTGAAATGAATTGTTAGTCTGCACTGTGCTTGAAATGAAATGAATGTATAGACTACATGGTGTATGAATTGAAATTAAATAAATTGTTAGTCTGCACTGTGCTTGAAATGAAATGACTGTTTAGCCTACACTGTGCTTGAATTGATGTGAAATGAATTGGTAGCATGCACGGTGTTTGATTTGAAATGAATTGTTAGTCTGCACTGTGCTTTAAATGAAATGAATACTTAGCCTACACTGTGCTTGAATTGAAATGAAATGAAATGTTAGCCTGCACTGTGCTTGCATTGAAATGAAATGAATTGTTAGCCTGCACTGTGCTTGAATTGAAATGAAAAGAATTGTTAGCCTGCACTGTGCTTGAATGGAAATGAAATGAAATGAAATGAATTGTTAGCCGACACTGTGCTTGAATGGAAATGAAATGAATTATTAGCCTGCACTGTGCTTGAGTGAAATGAAATGAGTTATTAACCTGCAATGTGCTTGAATTGAAATGAAATGAAATGAATTGTTAGCCGGCACTCTGATTGAATGGAAATGAAATGAATTGTTAGCCTGCACTGGGAGTGCATTGAAATGAAATGAATTGTTAGCCTGCACTGTGCTTGAATTGAAATGAAATGAATTGTTAGCCTGCACTGTGCTTGAATTGAAATGAAATTAATTGTTAGCCTGCACTGTGCTTGAATGGAAATTAAATTAATTGTTAGCCTGCCCTGTGCTTGAATTGAAATGGAATGAATTGTTATCCTGCACTGTGCTTGAATGGAAATGAAATGAATCATTAGCCTGCAATGTGCTTGAATTGAAATGAATGTAATTATTAACCTGCACTGTGTTTTAACTGAACTGAAATGAAATGAAATGAATTCTTAGCCTGCACTGTGCTTGGATTCAAATGCAATGAATTATTTGCATGCGCTGTGCTTGAATTGAAATGAATTAAATTATTAACATGCTCTGTGAACTGAACTGAAATGAAATGAAATGCATTTTTAGCCAGCTCTGTGCTTGAAATCAAATGAATTGTTAGTCTGCGCTGTGGTTGAAATGAAATGAATGTTTAGCCTACACTGTGCTTGAATTGAAACGAAATTAATTGTTAGCCTGCACTGTGCTTGCATTGATATGAAATGAATTGTTAGCCTATACTGTGCTTGAATTTAAATGAAATGAATTGTTAGCCTGCACTGTGTTTGACTTGAAATGAAATGAATTGTTAGCCTGCACTGTGCTTGAATTGAAATGAAATGAATTGGTAGCCTGCACTTTGCTTGAAATGAAATGAATTGTTAGACAGCTGTGCTTGAAATCAAATGAATTGTTAGTCTGCACTGTGCTTGAATGGAAATGAAATGAATCGTTAGCCTGCAATGTGCTTGAATTGAAATTAATGTAATTATTAACCTGCACTGTGTTTGAAATGAAATGAAATGAATTGTTAGCCTACACTGTGCTTAGATTCAAATGCAATGCATTGTTAGCCTGCGCTGTGCTTGAATTGAAATGAATTTAATTATTAACCTGCACTGTTATTGAATTGAAATGAAATGAAATGCAATTCATTATTATCCTGCACTGTGCTTGAATTGAAATGACATGAATTGTTAGCCTGCACTGCACGTGAATTGAAATGAAATGAAAGGCATTGTTAGCATACACTATGCTTGAAATGAAATGAAATGAATTGTTAGCCTGCATTGTGCTTGAATTGAAATAAAATGATTTGTTGGCCTGCACTGTGCTTGAATTAAAATGAAATGAATGTTTAGCCTGCATTGTGCTTGAATTGAAATGAAATGAAGTGTTAGCCTGCACTGTGCTTGAATTGAAATGAAATAAATTATTAACATGTACTGTGCTTGACTTGAAATGAAATGAAAATAAATGATTTGTTAGCCTGCACTGTGCTTGGATTGAAATGAAATGAATTGTTAGCCTGCACTGTGCTTGAATTGAAATGAAATTAATTGTTAGCCTGCACTGTGCTTGAATGGAAATGAAATGAATTGTTAGCCTGCCCTGTGCTTGAATTGAAATGAAATAACTTGCTAGCCTGCACTGTGCTTGAATGGAAATGAAATTAATTATTAACCTGCACGGTGCTTGAATTGAAATGAAATGAAATGCAATTCATTGTTATCATGCACTGTGCTTGAATTGAAATGACATGAATTGTTAGCCTGCACTGCACGTGAATTGAAATGAAATGAAAGGCATTGTTAGCATACACTGTGCTTGAAATGAAATGAAATGAATTGTTAGCCTGCATTGTGCTTGAATTGAAATAAAATTATTTGTTGGCCTGCATTGTGCTTGAATTGAAAAGAAATGAATTATTAACATGTACTGTGCTTGACTTGAAATGAATTGAAAATAAATGATTTGTTAGCCTGCACTGTGCTTGGATTGAAATGAAATGAATTGTTAGCCTGCACTGTGCTTGAATTGAAATGAAATTAATTGTTAGCCTGCACTGTTCTTGAATGGAAATGAAATGAATTGTTAGCCTGCCCTGTGCTTGAATTCAAATGAAATAAATTGTTAGCCTGCACTGTGCTTGAATGGAAATGAAATGAATCGTTAGCCTGTAATGTGCTTGAATTGAAATGTATGTAATTATTAACCTGCGCTGTGTTTGAACTGAAATGAAATGAAATGAAATGAATTGTTAGCCTGCACTGTGCTTGGATTCAAATGCAATGAATTGTTAGCCTGCGCTGTGCTTGAATTGAAATGAATTTAATTATTAACATGCACTGTGCTTGAACTGAACTGAAATGAAATGAAATGAATTGTTAGCTTGCACTGTGCTTGGATTCAAATGAAATGTATTGTTAGCCTGCGCTGTGCTTGAACTGAAATGAAATGAATTGTTAGCCTGCACTGTGCTTGAATCGAAATGAAATGAATTGTCAGCCTGCACTTTGCTTGAAATGAAATGAATTTTTAGCCAACTCTGTGCTTGAAATCAAACAAATTGTTAGTCTGCACTGTGCTTGAAATGAAATGAATGTTTTTCCTACACTGTGCTTGAATTGAAATCAAATGAATTGTTAGCCTGCACTGTGTTTGAATTGAAAGGAAATGAATTGTTAACCTGCACTGTGCTTGATGGAAATTAAATTAATTGTTAGTGTGCACTGTGCTTGAATTGAAATGTAATGAATTGTTACCCGGCACTGTGCTTGAATTGACATGAAATGAATTATTAACCTGCACTGTGCTTGAATTGAAATGAAATGAAAATAAATGATTTGTTAGCCTGCACTGTGCTTGGATTGAAATGAAATGAATTGTTAGCCTGCACTGTGTTTGAATTGAAGTGAAATGAATTGTTAGCCTGCACTGAGCATGAATTGAAATGAAATGAATTGTTAGCCTGCACTGTGGTTGAATTGAATTGGCATGACTTGTTTGCCTGCATGAATTGAAATGAAATAACCATATAACCATATAACAATTACAGCACGGAAACAGGCCATCTCGGCCCTTCAAGTCCGTGCCGAACAACTTTTTTCCCTTAGTCCCACCTGCCTGCACTCATAGCATAACCCTCCATACCCTTCTCATCCACATGCCTATCCAATTTATTTTTAAATGATACCAACGTACCTGCCGCCATCACTTCCACTGGAAGCTAATTCCACACCGCTACCACAAATGAATTGTTATCCTGCATTGTGCTTGAAATCAAATGAATTGTTAGCCTCCACTGTGCATGTAATGAAATGAATTGTTAGCCAGCTTTGTGCTTTGAATGAAATGAATTGTTAGCCTGCATTGTGCTTGAAATGAGATGAATAGTTAGCCTGAATTGTGCTTGAATTGAATTGATTTGTTAGCCTGAACTGTGCATGAATTTAAATGGATTAGTAACCTGCACTGTTTTTCAATTGAAATGAAATGAATTGGTAGCCTGTACTGTGCTTGAATTGAAATGAAATGAATAGTTAGACAACACTGTGCTTGCATTGAAATGAAATGCATTGTTAGCCATCACTGTGCGTGAATTGGAATGTAATGAATTGTTGAGGAGAGAGGGTGCAGATGTTTACCAGAGGATAGACACAAAATGTTGGAGTAACTCAATGGGACAGGCACCATCTCTGGGGAGAAGGAATGGGTGATGTTTCAGGTCAAGTGCCCTTCTTCAGACTAAGAGTCAGGTGAAAAGTGAACGAGAGATTTAGGCGGTGATGTAGATAAATATAGAACAAGTTAATGAAAGATATGCAAAAAAAGTAACAATGATAAAGGAAAGAGGCCATTGTTAGTTGTTTGCTAGGTGAGAAGGAAAAGCTGGTGCGACTTGAATGGGGGAGGGATGGAGCTGGAGGGGATGCAAGGGTTACTTGAAGTTAGAGAGGTAAATATTCATACCACTGGGCTGTTAGCTGCCCAAGTGAAATATGAAAAACTGTTCCTACAATTTACACTTAACCTCACTCTGACAATGGAGGATGTCTAGGACAGAAAGGTCAGTGTGGAATGGGAGGGGGAATTATATTGTTTGACAACCAGAAGATCAGGTAGGTTCAGGCCGACTGAGCGAAGGTGTTTAGCAAAACGATCGCCCAGTCAACATTTGATCTCACCAATCTATAAGAGTCCACATCTTGAACAATGGTTACAGAAGATGAGTTTTGGAGGAGGTGCAAGTGAACCTCTGTCTAACCTGAAAGGACTGTCGGGGTCCCTGGACAGAGTCGAGGGAGGAGGTATAGGGACAGGTGTTGCATCTTCTGCGGTTGCAGGGGAAGGTATCTGAGGAGGGGGTGGTCTGGGTTGGAAGGGATGAGTGAACCAGAGAATTGCGGAGGGAACGGTTTGCGGAAAGTGGCAGAGATGTGAAAATGTGGGTAGTGGTGTGATCCCGTTGGAGGTGGCAAAAATGTCAGAGGATTATGTGTTCTATGCGATGGCTGATGGGGTGAAAGTTGAGGACGAGGGGGACTCTGTCTCTGTTGTGATTTGGAGGAGGAGGAGCTAGGGCAGAGCTGTGGGGTACCGAGGAGACACGAGTGAGGGCCTCATCTATGATGGGAGAGGGGAACCCTCATTCCCTAAAGAATAAGGACATCCCAGATGTCCTGGTATGGAAAACCTCATCTTGGGTGCAGATGCAGCATTGAGGGGGAATTGGGAGTAGGGGATAGAGGCTTTGCTGGAAGCAGGATGGGAAGAATTGTTGTTGGGATAGTGGAGTCAGGGGAGATGAGGAGAAGCAGGAATGTGGTACTGATTGTGGATGATCAGCCATGATCACATTGAATGGCGGTTCTGGCTCGAAGGGCCAAATGGCCTACTCCTGCACCTATTGTCTATTGTGGTGACAGGAAACTGCAGACAAAGCTGAAAAGCAATGTCATTGATTATGGGTGCACTTGTAACAGAAATTTGGATCTACTGTAACAAATTTAGACTTGTGGACAATCATATCATTCTGTTTGTGACCCAAGTCTTTCTGAGTTCCATTCTGTAATTAAGACTTTGTTGTATTGTTAATCAAGTCTCTGCAAAATCTCATTACTGTTAAACGGGTTTCTGAGTAACCACATCATCTGAGAATATATAAAATGTATACAATGGGAAAGAGCAGGAATTAAAACGTTGGGAGATTTGTATGAAATGGGAAAATTACTATCATTTAAACAACTACAACTAAAGTAAAATTTGGGAAACAATAAGTATTTTAAATATTTTCAAATATGTGACTATCTGAAAAAATATGCACAAGAATATTATAATGTGCCATCAGATCTACTGGATGAAGCAATGAATACAAAGGCTGAATCAGCAAACTTAATATCATATATATATAATATTATTCTAAATGCAGAAATACCAACAACTGAAGGTATTAGAAGAGACTGGGAACAAGAATTAACTATCAAAATTTCCAAAGAGAGGTGGGAAGAACACTTCTTAAATGTGCACAAATGTTCAATTAACATAAGACACACTATAATACAATTTAAAATCTTACATAGATTATACTATTCAAAAACTATAATAAGTAAACTTTTATACTTATAACTTATATACTTTTATAACTGTTAGCCCTGAATTAAAAGTGTTTCAAAAGAATCTATTTGAATACGGGTTAATAACTGGAAAAAAGCTAATCTTAAAATTCTGGAAAAATGCTCCCATACCAACAGTAAATATATGGATTTCAACTATGTTTGAAACACTACATCTGGAGATATGAGACTCCTCCTGGCAGGAAAATCAGACCGCTTCTATAAGACTTGGTCTGCATTTATAGATCTACTACAAGGATAGGGTGCAAGAGAACCTCAAAAAGGTACTGGCGTCAGGTCTTGGTAAAGGGGGATGAAGAATTGCCGAAAATTCCTTTTGCATGACAGTTACTTTATTATAAAGTAACTGTCTTTTCCTTTTTTCTTCTTTCTTGCTCTTTTTTTCTAGGGTCTATCTCTTAATCTCCTTTCTCTAACTCCTCGACTAAGGGCTGTCTCTTTTTTCCCTTCGTCACGCTTCTTCACTTTCACAATTCTCTCTCACTTTCTCTACTTTCTCTGTTTCTATTCCTTTTTTTAATAGCCTTAAAAACTAAGGCGTACAATGATTGTAATAATATATACGAAACGTACACTGATGTAATTTACTGTACCTCTAATAAATACAAATATATATATATTTTATTTTTAAATGTACCAAAGTCGCACTTGGCAAGTCAGCTTTGGCTGACCTCCTGGCTGACCTCCTGGTATGCAAGGAGCAGTTTAATAAATTCCCCATTACTTCCTACACCAACTCTGGGCAGTCTTTACCTGTTTGCTTCTACAATTAGTAATAGACGTTAGTTGATAGTCTATCTCCTGTAATGGAGATGGTGAGATCAAGAAAGGGGAGGGAGGTGTCGGAGATGCTCCAAGTGAATTTGAGTGCAGGATGGAAATTGGTAGTGAAGTTTATAAAGTCCGTGAGCTCTGCATGGGTGCAGGAGGTAGCACCAATGCAGTCGCCAATGTAACGGAGATAGTGTTCGGGGATTGGGCCAGTGTACGCCTGGAACAGTGATTGTTTAACATACCCTACAAAGAGGCAGGCATAGCTGGGGCCCATGCGAGTGCCCATAGCTACGCCTTTGATTTGGAAGAAGTGGGAGCAGTCGAAGAAATTGTTAAGGGTGAGGGCCATCTCTCTTAGATGGAGGAGAGGGTTAGTTGAGGAAAATTGACTGTTTCTGCCGTTGAGGAAGAATCGGAGGCCTTCCTGGTGGGGGATGAAGATGCAGAGTGACTGAACGTGCAGAGTAAAGATGAGGGAGTGGGGGCTCGGAAAGTGGAAGTCATTAAAGACGAAAGGCGTGTGAGGTATCTTGAACATAAGTCGGGAGAGAGCGGTTCAGGGGGGATAGGATGGATTGGAGGCAGGTGGAAATCATTTCAGTGGGTCAGGAGCAGGCAGAAACAATGGGTCTGCCAGGGCTGTTTTTTGTGGATTTTAGGGACTGGGGAACGATCAGGTTGTGGAGCAGACAGCCAGACGTAATGACATTTGAAATGGTGTGTGCGATTAAAGCCTGGTGCTCATCGGTGGGATCATGGTCCAAGGATAAGTAGGAGATGTCTGAGAGTTGTGCGTCAAACTACCATGGCACCTCCCTTGTCGGCGGGTTTGATGATAATGTCGGGGTTGATGCAGAGTGAGTGGAGGGCTGTACGTTGAGGGGGTGAGGTTAGAGTAGGTAAGGGTGTTCATATCAGAATGTGGGTACTTGGGAAAATGGAACATGTCTGTGTAAAGATCTGTGACACCGGCTTGACATCATTTGCACAAAGCTGCAGAACCATGTAACATGGATGGCTCCAGGGAGTCTGAAGCTTGGGAAGGAGTTGCATTGAGGATTCTGTCCAGATGGCCTGCAAGTTGTTAATATGTATGGGATTCTGCAGAAGGAGCTATGCACTGCTGCAAAAGCATGCTTGAGATTGGTTGGGGAAATGTTGGATTTCAATTATGTTGCAGAGCCTTCCCGCCGCTAATTGTGATTGGTCCAGGAGATTGGCCTCACCAAAGATGTTTCTGTATCTAGTGATATTGTTTCATTACTTCATGTTAGTGTTTCCCCTAAGTACTATGTGTTGAAACTATGTTATGCACTGTTGTATGATGGGGTTAGGGAACGGTCATTCCATGTACTTTGCAGCCTGTATTGGTAATTGGCTTGTAGGGGTTGCCTCCCCCATGTACATTTGGGCCTTTAGTTTGGAGGGGTATAAAGGGGTGGGGAGCACATTGGGGTGTGCCGATCGTCTTGGGTCTGTTCTATTTGCGCGAGGCTGTGTTGGGCTTGAGTAGGTAGTAACGAGGATCGATCACACGGTATTGTGTACAATAAAATTGAGTTGGAATTCCAGTGCTCGTATTCGGTGTTTGACTGAACCAGACTAGGGGGGATAAGTTTAGAACCGGAATCTACCTTGAGGGCTCATCCGGGATCTCAATGGATTGCCAACACAAATTTGCAGTCAAAGGAATCGAAACGTGTCGGATTTTAGAAGATGAAATCTTCGCCACAGTGTGACTTTTCGCATCAGTTTCCCCCGCTCCGCTAATCTGACGATGAATCGGTCATTCGCTTGCTTGTGCTTTGATACCCGACGAGGTAGATCAAAATTTAGTAGTCTGGCGAGCACTGAGGGCGAGGGTTTGAGGCGCTAGAGGGTTAAAGGTGGGTTCGAGTTGCAGGGGGCGGGGGTCGAGCTCACAAAGCTCGTCTCTAGAGGGTTAAAGGCCTCACTCCAAGGGAAGTCAACAGCTGTTACGATCAGGACCATTGGTTTGGCCTGAGGTTTGTGGGTTGGTCGACCCTGGGTTTGAGGCCCCACTCAGTGTTGGGATATCGATTGGTGAGATATCCTCAAAGACAAGACTGAGAAGGACAGTACTGAGAGAGGAAGTACTGAATCGATGCCGACGACACTTTAAAGATCGGCATCGGAAGCCAGCACGAAGCTGGCAGGTGCTGAAGACCAGTATTTAGCGGGTTGAAGGGTTTGAGGCCTAGGGAGTTCGGGGCCGCGCCTTTGTGGGTTCAAGTCCCAAACAGTACTGGGAACTGTTGGAGTAAATTGGCTGGAATACTTTAAAAATTAACACTGAGCTGGGAAGACGCGTCTATTATAAGTCTTGGACAGTGATCTAAATTCTTTGATTTAAATTCAGGTGTTCATATTGGAAGCTTCTGGTTATTTTATAGTTGTTAGTTTCTGATCTTGTATAAGAGCGAATAACTCTGTAATTGCAATGTAGCGACTTGCTTAGAACTGTGTCATTTACCTGCTGTTGTAATTGTAATTTGAATCATAATTGTTAAAATTGAGTGATCTAGGGTAGTTTAAAATAGTGTGATTTACATTAGAATTGTTTATAATAGTAAGATTAAACGAGAACTTACCAGTTTGAAGTTTGATCTTTATTTTATAAGGAGTTGCGATGAGGGATTTCGTGAAGAACCCGCCAGCACTCTTCAAAGCAGCGGTGTGGAATCACAGAACCAACAAACAAAGAAATGACTTGTTATAGTAAGATTGAAGAGACTCTAATTACCAGTTGACTTTATGATCGAGGGTTGGGAGCGGAGGGCACGAAATCCCTCATCTCAACTCCTCATAAAATAAAGATCAAACTTCAAACTGGTAAGCTCTTGTTTAATCTTACTATTTCATTTCGGAGTCACGTGAGTGACTTCGTGAAGACTTCAAAGCTCTGTGATTTCATGCCCTGGACCACGTCCATGCTCTCACACACGCCACTGTAAGGATGGATAGGAGTAATCAAATTTTCAGACTGCTTGTACTGAAAAATAATAATATTTATTAATTATAACAAAAAGAAAACCCCTCACTGGGGAATAGCTGTATGTTCTTGACCCGCATTCAGCACGGCCTCTGCGAACATTACAGGAGCGGCAACTGGTTTGTTGTAAAACCGTTGAAAGGTGGCTTCACTAGCCCATCCCGCTGTGGCAAGAATATGGTCCATGGGCACCTCCATGACCTTAGCCGCCGACGTCGATGCAGCCCTGGTGGAATGAAGCAGTGTCAATACCTGCTTCGTTCAAGACGATCCTGAGCCATCTGGAGATCGTCTGTACCGACACTCTATGGTATGGTTTTTTGTGGCTGATTAGCAGATATTTTTCCATTCCCATTAAATTCCGCGTCACTTTTATATAGTGGCAGATATGGGTGGCTAAACATAGCCTAGCATCAGCGGGGTATGCTGGAAACACCAGCTGCAGCGAACCCAGGTCGATGCTGCTTTAGTAATTCATCAATAAAGAAAATTACTTTCTCTGGGGTAGAGACCATTCTGTCAATCTTGATCTTATGAAGTGTCTGTACCCTTTGTGCTGAGGTAAGTGCCAATAACATCACCAGCTTCAGGGTGAGTTTGTCCAATTCAAGCCCAGCCATGGGCGACCACGTCCTGAGTAGGGTTAATACTCTCCCAATGTCCCAGGTAACGTTGTAACGGGGTCTGGCCGGGTTAGAATTAAATATTCCCCGCATCAATTTGGACACCAGTTTATTGGATCCTACTTCAATATTGAGGTAGAATGATAGCGCACTCCTGGCGCTATTGATGGCACTGTAGCTAAGGTGTTCGTCATGATGCAACCTCACAAGGAATTCCAGCACATCTGTGATTGAAACGGAGTCATATGCAATGTTCAAGCGGCCGCAGTAGGTTTCCCATTTCATGATTTGTGTTAAATATTGCCATCTTGTGGACTCCCTGCATGATGCTCCAATTGTATCCATTGTCCTTGACGAGAGACCATACTGCAGTAATGGTCTATTCAGAACCTGCTAGCCAATAATTTCAAATGACTAAGGCAGGGATGATGTTCCCCTATAACAGGGTTTGTCACCAATTGTGGGCAATTCTCTAAGAGGGCCCATGGTTCACTTATCATTCCAAGGACCACCGGATACCATGACTGAGTAGGCCAGTCGGGTATGATAAGAATGCCATTAGCAGCATCTGACTGGATTTTCCGCAATACCCGACTGATGAGGCAAAATGGAGGAAATGCATAGAAAAACCATTTCCCCCAGTCTAGCGAGAAAGCGTCCATCGCCATTGCCCCAGGATCTGGTTCCCATGATACGTATGTTGGTACCTGATGGTTTAACCGTGACGCAAAAAGGTCAATATCCGGTTTACCAAATTTGGCTGTAATTTTGGCGAATATTTGGGGATTTAACATCCACTCAATGTTGTCATTAAATTTCCATGACCTGGTGTCCGCAACTGTATTGAGCTTACCTGGTAGATAGGTCGCTGAAATCCAAATATTCCGTTGTATGCACCAGAGCCAAATTGTATTTGCCAATTCATCACATGAAATTGACCTGGTACCGCTCATATGATTTAGATATGCCACCGCAGTGGTGTTGTCTATTTGAAGACGGACATGAGTGTCAGTAAAGTTTGAACAATAAGCTCTTAGTCCGTGGAATGCCCCTAGCATCTCCAAATAATTTATCCCTTCTGATAACAAAAGGGTAGATTCAAGAGTGTCCCATCTGCCCCCCCAACTTGTGTTGTTGTCCGTATCTCCCCAGCCATGGGAGCTTGCGTCTGTTTGTAAGTACACCAACGGACGAGGCACAATGATGGGTTTGAATGAGTTACGGATATTATCAATCCACCATTGTAACTCAATTTTTGCCTTGAATGGCAGCTGCATGGGTCTATCAAGATGTCCAGCATTCAATTTTAACGCTGAAATCTTGGATCTTTGCAAATTTTAATAATGTAAAGGTCCGAATTGAGCAGCTGGAAAAGCTGCTACCATTTTCCCAATTACCTTAGCAGCTTGTCTGATTGATGGTATACTGGCGCAGACCAGATTATTACATGCTTCAATGATATCCCCAACTATGTTAATTGGTATGGTGGTAATTATTCAATTGGAATCAATCGTAAATCCCAGATAGTCCATGATCTGTGAAGGACAGAACTTCGATTTATCTGGATGGATAATAAATCCCATTTTTTGAAATAATTCCACAGTGGCTGTAACTGCCAATTTTGCTGATTCCAATGTATTCCCAATGATTAGGATATCATCCAGGTAAGCCATAACCGTATGGTTTTGCCTCCTCAGTGTTGCTAGCACTGGCTTGAGTAATTTAGTAAACAATCTGGGTCTGTGGTAAGCCCATTGCGCAAAGCTTTGTATTGCCAAAGTTGATCCATCCAGGTAAATTTTAAGAACTTTCTGTGATGTTTCTGAATGGATACTGAATAGTATGCATCTTTTAAATCAATGCATGCCATGAAGCAGCCCTTGGAGACCAAAGATTTGGCTGTTTCGAACGTGTCCATTTTAAAATGGGTATATTTTACAAAAGTATTCAAATGGGTTAGATCTATGATAACCCGACATCCACCATTTTTCTTGGTTTTTGTGAATATGTTGGATACAAATTCAATTGGTTCGTGGATAGTTCTTTCTATCACCCCTTTTCCTTGAATTCTCAAGATTTCAGCATAGCCTTCTCCTACTTCCTTACTGGAAAGTGCAAATTTGCGATTCGGCATATGCTGAGGTGGAGGAAGTTGACCATTTATAAACTCAATCTCATGGCCTTGAATACTTTGTAAAATAAACTCATCTGAGGTGATGGTATCCCATGCCTCCTTAAAGAACCGTAATCTCCCTCCAACATGTGAAGTTAGACATGCAAGTGCATGAAATCCAGACCGCCTTACCTCCATGGTTATCGGCGGTCCCTGACATGTTTGGTGGGACATGGAGGTGCTGGGTTGTGCTGTTGATGCGGTTGCCGCATCTTCCATGCTGGCCGCTGCGGGCCTTGCCCTAAAAAAGGCCTTGGCTGTTGAAAATGCTGGTATTGTGGAGGCGCCGATATGTAGGTCCTTGCTGGCCGTCCGTTCGATGCGCCCTTCATCGTGCGTGAATGGGAGGTCAGAGCCCTCATGCCCGAAGGAACTCCTGAGGCTCCTATCACTGGCCCGTACCTCGTTGAGGTAATCTCGGTGCCGTGAGGAAAAGTCACTGCCAGCCGCCTCAGCGAAACTGTACGACTCCCGCGCGGATCTGCTCATTCGCCTCCTGTTGGATGAGCTAGGTCCGACTGCCTCGAAGGGCATATGCGGTGTGAAGTCGGTACCTGCCGCCGCAGCGTGGTGACCCGACATCCGCGTGGGCTTGCCGCCTGTCCTTCTCCTGGACTCAGGCAACATACGGTCCCGTCCTGCCGCTATTGGGGGATGCGGTGACCGTGGTGAGACTCCACCTGCATGACTCCTACTGGTCCTGCTAGGTGGTGAGTCTACACTGGCCCTCCCTGGTCTGCCAGTGGACTCGGGTCTCGGTAAACCACCAGTCCGCAGTCTAGCGGTCTCTGGTGAAAATTCTGCCCTAAAAGGGCTTTGTTGCTGAGCTCTATCCCTGGCTCTTCCACGAGGGCTCGGGGAGAAGGGCCGTGCAGCAGCACGTGAAACCCGTTTGCTCATATCAGCCAACGACTCTCTCCCTGTTGGAGATAGTGAAATGGAGTCAGGGTCTACCTGCTCCGGCGCCGTACCGACTTCCTTCTCTGCGGGTCGGTGGGTCGGGTCCTGTAATCACAGGGCTCCCCGACTTTCGCGCCTTTTTCCCGGCCCGTCTAGCGGGTGCTGCCGTTGTAGAGAGCTCCGGGAATAATGGCCGACGACTCCTTTCGGAAGTCCTGCGGCTTGTACTCCTTTTATCCATATCCCTGTTGAAGAAACACAGTTCAAACACCAGGGACAACGAGCTCAAGGTTACCTATACTTACCTGAGTGGCCCTTATGAAGGGCTGGTGGTGAGCCGCGCTCCACCTCCAGCCGTCGACTGCAAATGCGAGCGACGATATGTCGCGCATGCGTGCTGGCGGGTTCTTCCCGAAGTCACTCACGTGACTCCGAAATGAAATTGAATGCTTATATCTTATATTGCAGTGTGGTTATGTATCGTAGTTCTTAACTATATTTTTTCATGTTTGAGAGTAATTTTGTTTGCGAGTTACAACTTTATTTGCTTTTGTTTGAATCCAAGTGTTTAAGTGCAGGTGATTTGCTGCTGCATTGTATTTGCTCGTTCCTTTGAGAAGGTGGTCCCCACCTTGAGTTAAAGCGTGTTTACCGTTTTAATTTACCGCTTTAAAAGCTTGTGTGATCTGTGATGTTTCTGTGTGTGAGATTTGTGTGGAAGGTTCTAGCCATGGATTTGTGTGGTGTAAAGTATTTTTGCCTTTGTTCTGCGAGAGACTTATCAGTGTGTTGGAAAACTTTTGCCATTGTTTTGTGAGTCCATTGTCATTGACAGTTAACTCCACAGATAACCAGTTTGGCTTTAAAGCTAAACATGGCACTGACTTATGCATATATGCCCTAAAGGAGATTGTAAACAAATATAGAGGCAAAAACTCTTCAATCCTTATGTGCTTTATTGATGCTTCCAAAGCCTTTGACCGTGTTAATCACAGAAAGCTGTTTGGTAAAATGAGTCAAAGAGGGGTGCCTAAATATATTGTTCGAATTCTGGCCTACTGCTATGCCCACCAGACTATGCAAATAAAATGGGGCAATAGGGTCTCAGCCCCATTTGGGGTTAGCAATGGTGTTAGACAAGGGGGAATTTTGTCCCCAGTCCTTTTTAATCTATATATTGATGATCTGTCTAAACAATTGAAAGCCTGTAATTGGTAATTGCGTGATTGGTAATATTTTAGTGAACCATATTATGTTTGCAGATGATCTTGTGGTCTTTAGTTCATCTAGCGCTGGTCTCCAGCAGCTCCTTACTACATGTTCCATGTATGGTGTGGAACATGACATTAAATATAATGCTAGTAAGAGTGCTGTTATGGTCTGTAGAACCAAAGAGGATAAAAGCCTAAAATATCCTGATTTTAAATTGTCTGACAACAATCTTAGTGTCTGTAATAAGATAAAATATCTAGGGCATATTATTACAGAACAAATGACAGATGATGAGGATATTTATAGGCAATGACGCATGCTGTATATACAGGTGAATATCCTCTTGCGTAAATTTGGTGCTTGTGAAGATGTGGTGAAGATGTCGTTATTTAGAGCATACTGCACACCCCTCCACACTGTGCACCTGTGGTCGAACTATTTAAAGACAAGTATGCAGAGACTAAAGGTGGCATATAATGATGCACATGAGAACACTGCTAAGGCAACCAAGATGGTGTAGTGCCAGTAATATGTTTGTGGCTGCAGGAGTCAGTACTTTAGAAGCTATCCACATGTATAAATTCATTTGCAGGATAAATGACTCTAAAAATGTGCTTATTGTGGCTTTGACAAACATAAGGGTTAGCACTACACGCTACGAATCCCAGCTGTGGAGACACTGGTATCGTTGTCTCGTTGTACGACATTCATCATCTTTTACTCTGGATTTTTAACTTAAGTATTGTTCGTTTTTAAAATATATAAATTATGATGTTTTTATGTGATTTACCTTGATTTTATATATATTTATGATATGCAATGCATTTTTAATGTAATGTTGCCCCTTGTCTGGACCTTGAGTCCGTAATAAAGTTATTATTATTATTATTATTATTATTATTGATAATGGGGAACCAAATAGATACGGCGACAGACCCCAAGAGCCCACTCCAGATTATTTGCAGCACGTTCCCCAAGGAGGCGGAAAGATTAAAACATTTTTCAGGAACTTTGAACAAGAAGTTCGGTAGTGAGTTATGGCCCGTAGGAGGGATTGGAACCCTGGAGGGCATGAGAGATATCGAGAAAATAATATGGCAATATCGTCAGAGTGCCGCTGCCAACAACCTCATTGGTCTGTGGAGACAGCATAATGAGGGATTAAGAGAACGGAGAGAGGCTGCGATAATGGCAAATTGGCACAAGATGATGAAGGGAATAAACCCCTGGATACATTAAAAAGGGAATGTTGATGTGCTTATAATGAACAAAAGGAACGAGAGACTAAGCAGACTCCTGATGGAAAGGTGGCACTTGTGGGTATAGAGTTGTGGGACTCGTTGGTAGGCTTTGGTTTGTTTGGGAAGACGAGGAATATTTGGAAGATTGGGAGTGTCCATATTAAGAGAGGTTTGCAGCCTCCACCTTATGCCCCTTGTGCTACCTCTATGTCACCTCCACCTCCAGCATCTTATGTGCCTCACAAACCTCCTGTGTCTGCAGCACCACCCACATCCCCTGCTGATAGTGATCCTGATGTATCACCTGCTCCCCAGACAGCAGCACCAGCACAGAGTTCCTTGACCCCAACAGCTCCAGCACTGACAGACACCCCAGAAGCTCTCGGTACAAGGAGCAAGACAAAGAAATTAGCACCCGTATTCCGAGAGAAAGAACAAGTACCAGAACCACCTAAACCTAGGAGAATAATACAGCCACCCATTTAAAAATTGTTGCCTTCCCCCTAGTGATGAGGGTGAGACACCGGAGGGTGATCGCATTTCTGGGGACACTGAAAGTGAGTCAGATATAGGAGCAGGCAGGAAAGCCGAGTGACCATCTCGCCTCCAGTTCCCAGTTAGGGAGATGCCAAACCCAGCCTTTGATCCGACTAATGCAGTTGGTGCCAACAATCCTCAAACTATTGATGTGTACTCCCTGTGGAAACCAAATGAAATGATGGCAGTACTGAGTAAAATACCTTTCTTTCTAAATCACCTGCTTCCTTTGTGGACTATCTGTGGACCACTCTGCGTGTGTCTCACGCGGTTTCAAGAGATTTGTGGGCTGTAATTCAACAAATCATAACTCCTACAGAGCATACCAGGTTCCTAGCCACTTTAGGACACCCAACTCACGAGGCACTGGCTAATGTAATTGCCAATAACAATGCAAGAGAAGATGCAGTTTTAACTGCCCTTGCCACTACCCTCCAAAAGCCAATAGACATCGATCGAATTCTGGATGTTAGACCTAAGAAAGGAGAGGGAGCAGATGAGTTTCTAGAGAGGTTCTCAGAACTGTAGATGGATCAGTCGGGATATTAGAATTTTAGAAATGGTGCAAACTCTCCCCAGTACTGCGCAATTTTATTCAACTGTTTATCAACTAATGTAGCAGAAGCAATATGGTCAGAGGATAGTGTGTCAAATGGTCCCTGCTGTTAGGTATCATTGGAAAGACATTAGAGAGTAAGAGAACCAGTCCCAAATTAAGGCAAAGACTGAATATGTTAGAAAGAAGGAAGTGCCAAGATCCAATCTAGATTTATGGAGTAGTCCCCAGACAAGACCATAGCATAATGTGCCAGAATGGCAAGGGTATCCAGGTTACCATTTAATTTCCCCAAGACACTGGAGAGGGAATAGAATATTAGGACAAAGGCAATGTCAAAGTCAATTTTATTCATCACATACACCTGAAGGTGCAGTGAAATGAAATTGCCAGCAGCGATACACTTGAAAAGAACACACAATACACAATAGAACTCAACACAAACATCCACCACAGCGTTTGTCACTGTGGTGGAAGGCTATAAAGTTCAGTCAGTCCTCCTCCTTTGTTCATCCGTGGTCGGGGCCATAAACCCTCTGTAGTTGCCGCTACGGATGGCCCGATGTACAGGCTCTCTCGTCGGGATGATCAAACCTTCCACGTCGGGATGGCCAAACACACTCCGCGGCTTGGAGCATCTGAATCGGCACTTTACTACCGGAGACCGCAGCTTCAGGATGTTATAGGCCGCAGGCTGGCGGTCGGAGCTCTTCTCTGGCGATCCCCAGCAAGGGACCCCAGGCTCCGGACGGTAAGTCCACGCCCCGCCCGTGGCTAGAATCTCCACAGACCGGGCCTCATGATGCCAAAGTCCCCAGGCCAGCAATTAGAGCACTCCTCACTGGCGACAAGGGTTTGCCCGCTCTGCGATAGAAAAGTCCACGCTGCGCCCGCTGCTGTAGCTCTGGTCCCGACTCCGGGAAAGGCCGCTCCAATCCAAGCTGTTAGGCCGCGAGGGAGGCGACATGGAAAAAATCGCCTCTCCGTCAAGGACAAAAAAAACAAAAACAAAAAAAACAGTCGAAACAACTAACACACTGCTGGCAGGGCAGCCAACTCGCAACCCCCACCAACTTCCACCTTTGGGTCCAGAACAATGTTACCATATAACCATATAACAATTACAGCACGGAAACAGGCCATCTCGGCCCTTCAAGTCCGTGCCGAACAACCTTTTTCCCTTAGTCCCACCTGCCTGCACTCATACCATAACCCTCCATACCCTTCTCATCCATATGCCTATCCAATTTATTTTTAAATGATACCAACGAACCTGCCGCCACCACTTCCACTGGAAGCTCATTCCACACCGCTACCACTCTCTGAGTAAAGAAGTTCCCCCTCATGTTACCCCTAAACCTCTGTCCCTTAATTCTAAAGTCATGTCCTCTTGTTTGAATCTTCCCTATTCTCAAAGGGAAAAGCTTGTCCACATCAACTCTGTCTATCCCTCTCATCATTTTAAAGACCTCTATCAAGTCCCCCCTTAACCTTCTGCGCTCCAGAGAATAAAGACCTAACTTATTCAACCTATCTCTGTAACTTAGCTGTTGAAACCCAGGCAACATTCTAGTAAATCTCCTCTGTACCCTCTCTATTTTGTTGACATCCTTCCTATAATTGGGCGACCAAAATTGTACACCATACTCCAGATTTGGCCTCACCGGTCTAGTGAAGTCTAGCAAAGTCTAGCAAAGTTCAGAGCCTGTCGAAGTGGTATATCAAAGCAAGGCAATAAAACATATATTCATTACAACTGGATTGGATTGCAATTTAATGCCTAGAGATTTGCTCTGCGCATTTCAATTAAACATTGAATGCAGCAAAGGTGGAATAATAGTGACCCCATGGGCTCCCGAAAGGCAGTGCTATTCATCATTGACAACTTAGACTTAGAAGATGAGCCTCCGCTTCATATCACATTGGCCTATAATAGAAGTGGCAAATATAAAGGATTTGAAACCTTTTTCAGGCCTCATGAAGGAACAAAATGGAACATGAATATTTTAACATGGGTAACAGGACAATAAGGAGCTGCAGAGTACATTAAGACTGTCTTATGAACAAAGACTGCATAGACTTGGTTTATACTCTCTAGAATTTAGGAGATTGAGAGGGGATCTTATAGAAACTTCTTAAGGGGTTGGTCAGGCTAGATGCAGGAAGATTGTTCCCGATGTTGGGGAGGTCCAGGACAAGGGGTCACAGCTTAAGGATAAGGGGGAAATCCTTTAGGACCGAGATGAGAAGGACTTTTTTCACACAGAGAGTGGTGGGTCTCTGGAACTCTCTGCCACAGAGGGTAGTTGTGGCCAGTTCATTGGCTATATTTAAGAGGGAGTTAGATGTGGCCCTTGTGGCTAAGGGGATCAGCTGGTATGGAGAGAAGGCAGGTACGGGATACTCAGTTGGATGATCAGCCATGATCATATTGAATGGCGGTGCAGGCTCGAAGGGCCGAATGGCCTACTCCTGCACCTAATTTCTATGTTTCTATGTTTCTATACTCCTAGATTTATGGAAACGAGCTTTAGAGGTTGCTCCACATAATGAGGAAGGTGAATTTCCAGCACGTGTGAAGGACTTGGGAGTGATGGTTAAAAAAAGCAATTGATCTGGCAGATCCGAATATATATGAAGAACCGAGCTTGTCTAACAAATGTTCTGTTGGGTTTTACCAGATCCCAAGCCCCCAGGAGAGTTGTTGCCCAGCTATGCCAGCATCTGGGGACTGGGGTATGTGAGTATGTGGACCCGCAAGTGTGGGCGGAAGACGCAATTCAGGTAGGATATGTTTGCATTGATCCCATCCAGGCAGCTCTCCAGAAAGGGGTAACACTGCTCTCGATACAGCAGGATCCATTGGAACAACAGGCAATTCCGAGTAAAGACAAGCTGATTCAGGGATTGCTGGTAGAGTGCCAGTCTATTTATAATACACCGATCCTTGCAGTGCCCAAGGCAGGGAAAGAGGGCCAGTGCAGACTGGTCCAGGAGTTAAGATCTGTCAATGAAGTGGTAGAACCATTTCATGCCTCGGTGCTGAACCAGGCTCATATTTTGTCTTTGATTCCAGCGGAAGCGAAGGTTTTTTCAAATGTAGACCTGCAGCATGCCTTTGTCTCATTACCTCTGCACAAAAACAGCCAGGATTTATTTGCATTTACTTACAGGGGACAGCAATATACGTGGACAAGACTTAGCCCAGGGATTCATTAATTCACCCACCTTGTTTTCTCGATGTCTTCAAGGACAGTTAAGCACCTTAAACTTTAAAAGTAAATCCACTCTGGTTCAATATGTGGACGACTTGTTGGTGGCTAGTTTAGATGAGAAGAGCAATCGTGAGGACACTACTCCATTATTGAACCACTTGGCAATCTTAGGACATGTGGTCTCTCAGTCCAAGGATGGCTCAACAAAAAGTAAAATTCCTGGGAGTAATAATTTTGGCCATGCAAAGAAGTCTAGAGAGTAGTAGAATTGAACCAATTTGTGAATTTCCTTTACCAAAGGAAACGAAACAGATGAGACAGCGGCTCGGTATGGTGAACTACTGCCAACCCCGGATCACTAATAATGCACTAGACACCATGGAATTGAATCCTTATACTAGCCTAGAGAGAGGATTTCAGTTGTCAGAAGCTCAGAGAGCATTAAAGAATTTATGGAGATCTTTAATACAGGCTCCAGCATTAGGAAGGCCACTCTATGATAGCCCCTTCCAATTTTATCCTTTCCCAATGTTCAACTGCAGTCCTCACCCAAAAACATGGGAATAAGCACAGAGCAGTGGCTTATTATTCTTCAAAGCTTGACCCAGTAGCGAGATGACACCCAATATGCACCCAGATCTTAACAGCAATCTATAATAGTCTACAGTCTGCTGCAAACCTGACCTTACAGCAGGAGATAGTAGTGTACAGTTCCCATTCGGTGGCTGCTTGTTGGGACAACTGCAAACTCAGCATCTGACAATGGCTTGACAAAACAAATGTGAAATCTATCTACTGAATAACACAAAACTCCAGTTTAGATACTGTACAACTATTAATCCGGCATCTTTCTTCATTTCACCACCGGAGGAACAGTCGGAATCAGGACATGACTGTTTATTTGTAATACAGGGAGAAACATCTGTGAGGAAAGATCTGAAGGACACTCCTATAGCAGACCCTGATCTGACATTATATGTGGATGGAAGTGCATCTATTGGGCCCCACGGAGAGAGACTTTCTGGGTACGCTATCATAGACCAGGATGGAAATAGTGTAGAGGCAGCTGCTCTTTCAGCTACTTGCTGGCATCCAAGATTACAGACTTTGGCCCAGAAAGTGAGTAGCTGTTGTATTATTTGTCAGAAATATAATCCTGGGAAAGGAGTGGGTTGTGAGGATGGAAGAACACCTTTACCCGTAGGTCCCTTCAAAACTCTTCAAATGGATTACATCAAGCTAGAGAAGTGCCAAGGATATAGGTATGTACTTGTAATTGTTGATGTATACTGCAAATGGTCAAGGCCGACCCAACACTTGATAACAAAGCGGCTACTGTTGTCAAGGTGCTTATGCAAGAAAATTATCCCTAGATTCAGTATTCCAATTCTGCTTAGCTATGACAATGGTCCTCATTTCATTGGGCAAATTAATAAAGAATTCTGTGAACAGCTGGGCATCCAGCAGCAACTACACTGTGCTTATCGACCACAGGCTGCTGGACTTGTCGAAAAAGCGAATCAGACCCTAAAAACCAAATTGGCTAAATTAAAGGCTGAGACAGGAATTAATTGGATTAAATTGCTCCCTGTACTTTATTTCAGATGCGTGTCACGCCTGCAGGGAAATTGAGACTAAGCCCAGCTGAAATTGTATATGGTCGTCCCTTAAGAACCCCGTGGAACCAAAATACCCCAAAGGTTGTCAATTTCCATCACATGACTACAGAGATGACCAATTATGTTCTGACCTTGACTCGAGCACCAAGAGATTTATATTCCAGGGTACGAGCAGCATACATTGAATTACCTCCCTTGGTTTCTTCTATTAAAGTCAAGCCTGGTGATTTTGTGGTGTTGAAGAATTGGGTGAGGAAAGGTTTGGAGGCATGGTGGGAAGGACCATATCAAGTTCTTTTGACCATCCCAACTGCTGCTAATGTAGAAGGAAGGATTGCGTGGGTCCATCTTCACCATTGCAAAAGTATTAATGGAAAAGTTTGAGTGCTAACTTAGTTTCTTTGAGGAATTAGTAATAGGAACATCACATCGAGTCAAGCGTAAAGCAAGCTGATGTGATGGATCAAGAGAATTCATGCCCATGTAAACTTGGGAAGTGACTTAGATTTCTGGCACAACTACATCACTATTTGTCGGATTGTATAACGTGACAGGTGCCAGTTTGCCCTGTTTTGTTCATCATAGTATGATAAAAGGGGGAATGTTAATATCAGAAATGTGGGTACTTGGGAAAATGGAAGATGTCTGTGTAAAGATCTCTGAAACTTGCTTGACATCATTTGCAGAAAGCTGCAGAACCATGTGACATGGATGGCTCCAGGGATTCTGAAGCCTGGGAAGGGGTTGCTTTGAGGTTTCTGTTCAGATGGCCTGCAAGTTAATATGTATGGGATTCTGCAGAAGGAGCTATGCACTGCTGCAAAAAGCATGCTTGAGATTGGTTGAGGAAATGTTCAATTTCAATTATGTTGCAGAGCCTTCCCACCGCTAATTGTGATTGGTCCAGGAGAGTGGCCCTCACCAAAGATGTTTCTGCATCTAGTGATAATGTTTCACTTAACGTAAGTGTTTCCCCCTAAGTGCTATGTGTTGAAACTATGTTATGCACTGTTGTATGATTGGGTTAGGGAATGGTCATTCCATGTACTTTGCAGCCTGTATCGGTAATTGGTTTGTAGGGGTTGCCTCCCCCATGTACATTTGCGCATTTAGTTTGGAGGGGTAGGAGATTGCAACTTTCACGTGGTCCGCCCTGTTTCGATGAATGCAATCAATCTGGCGTGCACAATCAAGTAAGATCAAATAGAACACGTTGTCCTGCAACTTTAGGCTGTGCACGCCATATGCAAGAAGAATTTTGGAGGGGTATAAAGGGGTGGGGAGCACATTGGGGTGTGCCCGATCTTCTTTGGTCTATTCTATTTGCGCGAGGCTGTGTTAAGCCCCCTGTCTCATTTAGGAAACCTGAACAGAAACATCTGGTGTCCTTGCCCGCGACACAAGATTTTCATGAGGTTGCCGGAGGTTTTGGTCACTCTCCTTAATGGTCAAAAGTGGTTTCTGTGTGGTCGACGCTTCATCGAGGTCGCTGCTTTTGATTCAACATGTTTAAAAACTGGCCTCGACTAAAAATAGGTTGCCAGTGAAGTGGGGTCGCTACTTACTTACAGTCAGTCGAAGGCCATCTCCTTCGCTGACCGGCCATTTTGATTGGCTCATTGG
Organism: Raja brachyura; assembly: GCA_963514005.1. The sequence continues at coordinate 1,143,495 of OY740796.1, read as the reverse complement.
AGGTTCACGACCTAGAAGACCCTAGTAGGTTAAAATGCCCGTTAAACTTTATTAAACTTCTTGAAACTGTCTCCACTCCTTCTCACCCCCCCCCCCCCCCCCGCCCCTCTAAAGGACTTGCTCTGTGGCAGCTGTTTACCTTCCTCTTCATCGCGCAGACAGCGCTCCTCCACTCTGTGGCACACACCTTCGCAATGTGTTTATTTGTGTGTGTGTGCGTGTGGTCTGTAGATGCAGCTCGTGCTTCGGTTGATCCAGCTCGAGGCTTTCCAGGCTAGTGACCAAAACCGGAATCTACAAGGAGACTGGAAATGTTGAGACGGTTGATGTCACGGCAGCAGTTGGAAATAAAGATGCCTAGAGAAGTCAGAAGGCCGTTCTGGGGAGTCCAAGAAGAGAGGGACCGATGGTGACTGGTGAAGGGTGGTGAGGATTCCTTCCCATATAAAAAGGCGTGGAGGTGGATGCGATAGAAGAAAAGCTCCACATCGTGGCGGACGGACCCGGAACGCGTTGAGGTGGGGGCGGAGGGAATGAAGGTGAGGCCTCTGTTGAGGACAGACCGTTTCCATATCAGAAAGGGGGAGGTCAGAGGGGATGGTGAAGACACCACAAGGGTGGAGCTTATAGTCAGAGGAGGGCCAGGGAGCGACAAAGGTCGAGGTGTGAGCTGGTGGGTGATCAGAGAGGGGGGGGCATGAGGGCTATTGTATGGGTGGAGTGTGGTCGTGGTAACCTGGTTAATAGAGGGGGCAGGGGAAGACCCACTGTTACTGAGGTTCCCTGTGGGGGGGGGGGGGGGGAGCAATAGGACCCAGCTGGGCCAGACCAGGTGGTGTGGGAGTCTGCATCGTGGAGGTTGTGGGCCCGGTGCTGAGCCTGGGGACTCAGGTGAGGCGACGGCTCTGGCCCGCTGGTGGGCATTGGAGGAGCAAGGGTTGGCAGAGCCGCAGGTGGAGGCCTGCCAACAGTCAGCAGCAGCGGCGGTTACGGCCCCGGGGGGACGGTGAAGGTTGGCGATGGTGGTCGGAGAGGCGGCGGATGTTGGTGCTGCTTCTCGTGGTGGCAATGGCGTCGGGGGTCTCGGCCCCGTGGTGGTCGGGCAGGCGGTGTGGTCCTGTGGTGCAGCCACAGGCCTGCGGGCGGTCGAGTCGATTCAAGGAGTGTCGGTGGAGGGACAGGTCTGGAGCCGGGCAAGCTTGTGATAATTATTACTTCACTCTGACAATGATTAACGGTGTTAAAGGAAACAGGCCATTGTTAGGCGTTTGCTGGGGTGAGAACGTGAAGCTGGTGTGGCTTGGTGGGGTTACTGCCTGAATTAGAGCAAGGTTTCCCAACGTAGCGGGTACATTTGTTGATTCTGGATTTGTTAAAAAACAGGATTTTAAAATATTCCCTTTGTCGGTTGCTTTATTATGGTAGAAGTGGAAACTCAAATTATTGAACAAAACAGGGTGGGGGGAGATTTACTTTCGAAAAGTTGTCAGGGACGATAACAGTTGGGAACCCCTTAATTAGAGGGTTTCAGCTACAAGAAGTTGGACAGACTAGGATTGTTTTTCTCTGGAACATCGGAGGTTGAGGGGAGACCTGTTAGAAGTATATAAAATGATGAGAGGTATAGATAGGGTTGACAGTCAGAACCTTCCCCCCACCCCCCACCCCACAGTAGACATGTCCAACACTAGAGGGCACAACTTTAAGGTGAGAGGGGCATTGTTTAAATGAAGTGTTGGGTACGTTTTCTTCCACAGAGGGTGGTGGTGGAGGCAGATACGATGGAGGCGTTTAAGAGGGCTATAGATAGGCACATGGAAGTGCAGGGAATGGAGGGATGTGGGTCATGTGCAGGCAGAGGAGATCTGTTTCAACTTGGCATCATGTTCAGCATAGACATTATGGGCAGAAGGGCCTGTTCCTGTGCTGAACTGTGTTCTGTCTTGGTTCCCCCCCCCA
>OY740796.1:941719-1141336 GCA_963514005.1 Raja brachyura | reverse complement strand
TCTGCCCCCCTCCTCCTCTCTGCCCCCCTCCTCCTCTCTGCCCCCCTCCTCCTCTCTGCCCCCCTCCTCCTCTCTGCCCCCCTCCTCCTCTCTGCCCCCCTCCTCCTCTCTGCCCCCCTCCTCCTCTCTGCCCCCCTCCTCCTCTCTGCCCCCCTCCTCCTCTCTGCCCCCCTCCTCCTCTCTGCCCCCCTCCTCCTCTCTGCCCCCCTCCTCCTCTCTGCCCCCCTCCTCCTCTCTGCCCCCCTCCTCCTCTCTGCCCCCCTCCTCCTCTCTGCCCCCTCCTCCTCTCTGCCCCCCTCCTCCTCTCTGCCCCCCTCCTCCTCTCTGCCCCCCTCCTCCTCTCTGCCCCCCTCCTCCTCTCTGCCCCCCTCCTCCTCTCTGCCCCCCTCCTCCTCTCTGCCCCCCTCCTCCTCTCTGCCCCCTCCTCCTCTCTGCCCCCTCCTCCTCTCTGCCCCCCTCCTCCTCTCTGCCCCCCTCCTCCTCTCTGCCCCCCTCCTCCTCTCTGCCCCCCTCCTCCTCTCTGCCCCCCTCCTCCTCTCTGCCCCCCTCCTCCTCTCTGCCCCCCTCCTCCTCTCTGCCCCCCTCCTCCTCTCTGCCCCCCTCCTCCTCTCTGCCCCCCTCCTCCTCTCTGCCCCCCTCCTCCTCTCTGCCCCCCTCCTCCTCTCTGCCCCCCTCCTCCTCTCTGCCCCCCTCCTCCTCTCTGCCCCCCTCCTCCTCTCTGCCCCCCTCCTCCTCTCTGCCCCCCTCCTCCTCTCTGCCCCCCTCCTCCTCTCTGCCCCCCTCCTCCTCTCTGCCCCCCTCCTCCTCTCTGCCCCCCTCCTCCTCTCTGCCCCCCTCCTCCTCTCTGCCCCCCTCCTCCTCTCTGCCCCCCTCCTCCTCTCTGCCCCCCTCCTCCTCTCTGCCCCCCTCCTCCTCTCTGCCCCCCTCCTCCTCTCTGCCCCCCTCCTCCTCTCTGCCCCCCTCCTCCTCTCTGCCCCCCTCCTCCTCTCTGCCCCCCTCCTCCTCTCTGCCCCCCTCCTCCTCTCTGCCCCCCTCCTCCTCTCTGCCCCCCTCCTCCTCTCTGCCCCCCTCCTCCTCTCTGCCCCCCTCCTCCTCTCTGCCCCCCTCCTCCTCTCTGCCCCCCTCCTCCTCTCTGCCCCCCTCCTCCTCTCTGCCCCCCTCCTCCTCTCTGCCCCCCTCCTCCTCTCTGCCCCCCTCCTCCTCTCTGCCCCCCTCCTCCTCTCTGCCCCCCTCCTCCTCTCTGCCCCCCTCCTCCTCTCTGCCCCCCTCCTCCTCTCTGCCCCCCTCCTCCTCTCTGCCCCCCTCCTCCTCTCTGCCCCCTCCTCCTCTCTGCCCCCCTCCTCTCTGCCCCCCCTCTGCCCCCCCCTCTGCCCCCCTCTCTGCCCCCCCCCTCTCTGCCCCCCCCTCACTGCCCCCCCCCTCACTGCCCCCCCCTCACTGCCCCCCCCCTCTCTGCCCCCCTTCCTCTCTGCCCCCCCTTCCTCTCTGCCCCCCCTTCCTCTCTGCCCCCCCTTCCTCTCTGCCCCCCCTTCCTCTCTGCCCCCCCTTCCTCTCTGCCCCCCCTTCCTCTCTGCCCCCCCTTCCTCTCTGCCCCCCCTTCCTCTCTGCCCCCCCTTCCTCTCTGCCCCCCCTTCCTCTCTGCCCCCCCTTCCTCTCTGCCCCCCCTTCCTCTCTGCCCCCCCTTCCTCTCTGCCCCCCCTTCCTCTCTGCCCCCCCTTCCTCTCTGCCCCCCCTTCCTCTCTGCCCCCCCTTCCTCTCCGCCCCCCCTTCCTCTCCGCCCCCCCTTCCTCTCCGCCCCCCCTTCCTCTCCGCCCCCCCTTCCTCTCCGCCCCCCCTTCCTCTCCGCCCCCCCTTCCTCTCCGCCCCCCCTTCCTCTCCGCCCCCCCTTCCTCTCCGCCCCCCCTTCCTCTCCGCCCCCCCTTCCTCTCCGCCCCCCCTTCCTCTCCGCCCCCCCTTCCTCTCCGCCCCCCCTTCCTCTCCGCCCCCCTTCCTCTCCGCCCCCCCTTCCTCTCCGCCCCCCCTTCCTCTCCGCCCCCCCTTCCTCTCCGCCCCCCCTTCCTCTCCGCCCCCCCTTCCTCTCCGCCCCCCCTTCCTCTCCGCCCCCCCTTCCTCTCCGCCCCCCCTTCCTCTCCGCCCCCCCTTCCTCTCCGCCCCCCCTTCCTCTCCGCCCCCCCTTCCTCTCCGCCCCCCCTTCCTCTCCGCCCCCCCTTCCTCTCCGCCCCCCTTCCTCTCCGCCCCCCCTTCCTCTCCGCCCCCCCTTCCTCTCCGCCCCCCCTTCCTCTCCGCCCCCCCTTCCTCTCCGCCCCCCCTTCCTCTCCGCCCCCCCTTCCTCTCCGCCCCCCCTTCCTCTCCGCCCCCCCTTCCTCTCCGCCCCCCCTTCCTCTCCGCCCCCCCTTCCTCTCCGCCCCCCTTCCTCTCCGCCCCCCCTTCCTCTCCGCCCCCCCTTCCTCTCCGCCCCCCCTTCCTCTCCGCCCCCCCTTCCTCTCCGCCCCCCCTTCCTCTCCGCCCCCCCTTCCTCTCCGCCCCCCCTTCCTCTCCGCCCCCCCTTCCTCTCCGCCCCCCCTTCCTCTCCGCCCCCCCTTCCTCTCCGCCCCCCCTTCCTCTCCGCCCCCCCTTCCTCTCCGCCCCCCCTTCCTCTCCGCCCCCCCTTCCTCTCCGCCCCCCCTTCCTCTCCGCCCCCCCTTCCTCTCCGCCCCCCCTTCCTCTCCGCCCCCCCTTCCTCTCCGCCCCCCCTTCCTCTCCGCCCCCCCTTCCTCTCCGCCCCCCCTTCCTCTCCGCCCCCCCTTCCTCTCCGCCCCCCCTTCCTCTCCGCCCCCCCTTCCTCTCCGCCCCCCCCTTCCTCTCCGCCCCCCCCTTCCTCTCCGCCCCCCCCTTCCTCTCCGCCCCCCCCTTCCTCTCTGCCCCCCCCTTCCTCTCTGCCCCCCCCTTCCTCTCTGCCCCCCCCTTCCTCTCTGCCCCCCCCTTCCTCTCTGCCCCCCCCTTCCTCTCTGCCCCCCCCTTCCTCTCTGCCCCCCCCTTCCTCTCTGCCCCCCCCTTCCTCTCTGCCCCCCCCTTCCTCTCTGCCCCCCCCTTCCTCTCTGCCCCCCCCTTCCTCTCTGCCCCCCCCTTCCTCTCTGCCCCCCCCTTCCTCTCTGCCCCCCCCTTCCTCTCTGCCCCCCCCTTCCTCTCTGCCCCCCCCTTCCTCTCTGCCCCCCCCTTCCTCTCTGCCCCCCTTCCTCTCTGCCCCCCTTCCTCTCTGCCCCCCTTCCTCTCTGCCCCTCTTCCTCTCTGCCCCCCCTTCCCTCTGCCCCCCCCTTCCCTCTGCCCCCCCCTTCCCTCTGCCCCCCCTCCCCTCTGCCCCCTCCCCTCTGCCCCCCCTCCCCTCTGCCCCCCTCCCCTCTGCCCCCCTCCCCTCTGGCCCCCCCTCCCCTCTGGCCCCCTTCCTCTCTGCCCCCCCTCTCTGCCCCCCCTCCTCTCTGCCCCCCCCCCTCTCTGCCCCCCCCCCTCTCTGCCCCCCCCCCCTCTCTGCCCCCCCCCCCTCTCTGCCCCCCCCCCCTCTCTGCCCCCCCCCCTCTCTGCCCCCCCCCCTCTCTGCCCCCCCCCCTCTCTGCCCCCCCCTCTCTGCCCCCCCCCCTCTGCCCCCCCTTCCCCTCTGCCCCCCCTTCCCCTCTGCCCCCCCTTCCCCTCTGCCCCCCCTTCCCCTCTGCCCCCCCTTCCCCTCTGCCCCCCCTTCCCCTCTGCCCCCCCTTCCCCTCTGCCCCCCCTTCCCCTCTGCCCCCCCTTCCCCTCTGCCCCCCCTTCCCCTCTGCCCCCCCTTCCCCTCTGCCCCCCCTTCCCCTCTGCCCCCCCTTCCCCTCCGCCCCCCCTTCCTCTCCGCCCCCCCTTCCTCTCCGCCCCCCCTTCCTCTCCGCCCCCCCTTCCTCTCCGCCCCCCCTTCCTCTCCGCCCCCCCTTCCTCTCCGCCCCCCCTTCCTCTCCGCCCCCCCTTCCTCTCCGCCCCCCCTTCCTCTCCGCCCCCCCTTCCTCTCCGCCCCCCCTTCCTCTCCGCCCCCCCTTCCTCTCCGCCCCCCCTTCCTCTCCGCCCCCCCTTCCTCTCCGCCCCCCCTTCCTCTCCGCCCCCCCTTCCTCTCCGCCCCCCCTTCCTCTCCGCCCCCCCTTCCTCTCCGCCCCCCCTTCCTCTCCGCCCCCCTTCCTCTCCGCCCCCCCTTCCTCTCCGCCCCCCCTTCCTCTCCGCCCCCCCTTCCTCTCCGCCCCCCCTTCCTCTCCGCCCCCCCTTCCTCTCCGCCCCCCCTTCCTCTCCGCCCCCCCTTCCTCTCCGCCCCCCCTTCCTCTCCGCCCCCCCTTCCTCTCCGCCCCCCCTTCCTCTCCGCCCCCCCTTCCTCTCCGCCCCCCCTTCCTCTCCGCCCCCCCTTCCTCTCCGCCCCCCCTTCCTCTCCGCCCCCCCTTCCTCTCCGCCCCCCCTTCCTCTCCGCCCCCCCTTCCTCTCCGCCCCCCCTTCCTCTCCGCCCCCCCTTCCTCTCCGCCCCCCCTTCCTCTCCGCCCCCCCTTCCTCTCCGCCCCCCCTTCCTCTCCGCCCCCCCTTCCTCTCCGCCCCCCCTTCCTCTCCGCCCCCCCCTTCCTCTCCGCCCCCCCCTTCCTCTCCGCCCCCCCCTTCCTCTCCGCCCCCCCCTTCCTCTCCGCCCCCCCCTTCCTCTCCGCCCCCCCCTTCCTCTCCGCCCCCCCCTTCCTCTCCGCCCCCCCCTTCCTCTCCGCCCCCCCCTTCCTCTCCGCCCCCCCCTTCCTCTCCGCCCCCCCCTTCCTCTCCGCCCCCCCCTTCCTCTCTGCCCCCCCCTTCCTCTCTGCCCCCCCCTTCCTCTCTGCCCCCCCCTTCCTCTCTGCCCCCCCCTTCCTCTCTGCCCCCCCCTTCCTCTCTGCCCCCCCCTTCCTCTCTGCCCCCCCCTTCCTCTCTGCCCCCCCCTTCCTCTCTGCCCCCCCCTTCCTCTCTGCCCCCCCCTTCCTCTCTGCCCCCCCCTTCCTCTCTGCCCCCCCCTTCCTCTCTGCCCCCCCCTTCCTCTCTGCCCCCCTTCCTCTCTGCCCCCCTTCCTCTCTGCCCCCCTTCCTCTCTGCCCCCCTTCCTCTCTGCCCCCCTTCCTCTCTGCCCCTCTTCCTCTCTGCCCCCCCTTCCCTCTGCCCCCCCCTTCCCTCTGCCCCCCCCTTCCCTCTGCCCCCCCTCCCCTCTGCCCCCTCCCCTCTGCCCCCCCTCCCCTCTGCCCCCCTCCCCTCTGCCCCCCTCCCCTCTGGCCCCCTTCCTCTCTGCCCCCCCTCTCTGCCCCCCCTCCTCTCTGCCCCCCCCCCTCTCTGCCCCCCCCCCTCTCTGCTCCCCCCCCCTCTCTGCCCCCCCCCCTCTCTGCCCCCCCCCCCTCTCTGCCCCCCCCCCCTCTCTGCCCCCCCCCCCTCTCTGCCCCCCCCCCTCTGCCCCCCCTTCCCCTCTGCCCCCCCTTCCCCTCTGCCCCCCCTTCCCCTCTGCCCCCCCTTCCCCTCTGCCCCCCCTTCCCCTCTGCCCCCCCTTCCCCTCTGCCCCCCCTTCCCCTCTGCCCCCCCTTCCCCTCTGCCCCCCCTTCCCCTCTGCCCCCCCTTCCCCTCTGCCCCCCCTTCCCCTCTGCCCCCCCTTCCCCTCTGCCCCCCCTTCCCCTCTGCCCCCCCTTCCCCTCTGCCCCCCCTTCCCCTCTGCCCCCCCTTCCTCTCTGCCCCCCCTTCCTCTCTGCCCCCCCTTCCTCTCTGCCCCCCCTTCCTCTCTGCCCCCCTTCCTCTCTGCCCCCCCTTCCTCTCTGCCCCCCCTTCCTCTCTGCCCCCCCTTCCTCTCTGCCCCCCCTTCCTCTCTGCCCCCCCTTCCTCTCTGCCCCCCCTTCCTCTCTGCCCCCCCTTCCTCTCTGTCCCCCCTCCCTCTCTGTCCCCCCTCCCTCTCTACCCCATCATCCTCTCCCTCTCTACCCCCCCTCCTTGTCCCTCTCTAGCTGCGCCTGCACAGTTGGGGGCTATGCGTGAGTGGATAGGGCGGGATTGGGGGAAAGGAGAGAATTCATAATATTAATTTAATATCAAGGGGGTGGTTACTGTGTGTGTGTGTGGTGCGGTTACTGTGTGTGTGTGGGGGTGATTAGTGTGTGTGTGGGGTGGTTAGTGTGTGTGTGTGAAATGCTGCAGGTTGCCTCACCCCCCACCCCCCCCACCCACCCCACAATCGTGCATTGAGGTCATGGGACCCAACGGGTCCCACTTGGTCTAGTAATCTTTAAAATTAGTATCATTCACCACACTGGAGATTTCCAGATGATGCCCAGTAATATCTTGTGTCTTAGTTTATTGAACCACCCACACAGATTAGAAAAATAGAAACATAGAAAATAGGTGCAGGAGTAGGCCATTCGGCCCATCGAGCCTGCACCACCATTCAATATGATCATGGCTGATCATTCAACTCAGTATCCTCTACCTACCTTCTCTCCATATCCCCTGATCCCTTTAGCCATAAGGGTCACATCTAACTCCCTCTTAAGTATAGCCAATGAACTGGCCTCAACTACTTTCTGTGGCAGAGAATTCCAGAGACTCACCACTCTCTGTGTGGAAAAATGTATTTCTCATCTTGGTCCGAAAAGACTTCCCCTTATCCTTAAACTGTGACCTCTTGTTCTGGACTTCCTCAACATCAGGAACAATCTTCCTGCATCGAGCCTGTCCAACCCCTTAAGAAATTTGTAAGTTTCTATAAGATCCCCCCTCAATCTTCTAAATTCTGGCGAGTACAAGCCAAGTCTGCCCAGTCTTTCCTCGTATGAAAGTCCTGACATCCCAGGAATCAGTCTGGTGAACCTTCACTGTACCCCTTCTATGGCAAGAATGTCTTTCCTCAGATTTGGAGACCGAAACTGTACGCAATACTCCAGGTGTGGTCTCACCAAAACCCTGTACAACTGCAGTAGAACCTCCCTGCTCCTTTACTCAAATCCTTTTGCTATAAATGCTAACATACCATTCGCCTTCTTCACTGCCTGCTGCACCTGCATGCCTTCTTTCAATGACTGGTGTACCATGACACCCAGGTCTCGTTGCATCTCCCCTTTTCCTAATCGGCCAACATTCAGATAATAGTCTACCCCCCTGTTTTTGCCACCAAAGTGGATAACCTCACATTTATCCACATTTTTCTGCATCTGCCTTGCATTTGCCCACTCACCCAGCCTATCCAAGTCATCTTGCAGCCTCCTAGCATCCTCCTCACACCTAACACTTCCCCCCAGCTTCGTGTCATCCGCAAACTTGGAGATGTTGCATTCAATTCCCTCATTCAAATCATTAATATATTTTGTAAATAGCTGGGGTCCCAGCACTGAGCCTTGTGGTACCCCACTAATCACTGCCTGTCATTCTGAAAAGGACCCGTTTACTCCTACCCTTTGCTTCCTGTCTGCTAGCCAGTTCTCTATCCACATCAATACTGAACCCCTAATACTGTGTGCTTTAAGTTTGTATACTAATTTCTTATGTTGGACCTTGTCATAAGCCTTCTGAACACATAACACCTTATCCACTCTACTAGTTACATCCTCGAAAAATTCTATAAGATTCGTCAGACATGATTTACCTTTCGTAAATCTATGCTGACTTTGTCCAATGATTTCACCTCTTTCCAAATGGGCTGCTATCGCATCTTTCATAACTGACTCCAGCATTTTCCCCACTACCGATGTTAGACGAACTGGTCTGTAATTCCACGTTTTCTCTCTCCCTCCTTTTTTAAAAAGTGGGGTTACATTAGCTACCCTCCAATCCTCAGGAACTACTCCAGAATCTAAAGAGTTAAAAAAAATTATCACTAATGCATCCACTATTTCTGTGGTTACTTCCTTGAGTACTCTGGGATGCAGCCTATCTGGCCCTGGGGATTTATCGGCCTTTAATCCATTCAATTTACGCAATGCCACTTCCCGGCTAACCTGGATTTCACTCAGTTCCTCCATCTTATTTGACCCCCGGCCCCATGCTATTTCCGACAGATTATTTATGTCATCCTTCGTGAAGACAGAACAAAGTAGTTATTCAATTGGTTGCTATATCCTTGTTCCCCATGATCAGTTCACCTGTTTCTGACTGCAAGGGACTTACGTTTGTTTTAACTAATCTTTTTCTCTTCACATATCTATAAAAACATTTGCTGTCAGTTTTTATGTTCCCTGCCAATTTTCTTTCATAATCTATTTTCCCGTTCCTAATTAGGCCCTTTGTCCTCCTCTGCTGGACTCTGAAATTCTCCCAGTCCTCTGGTAGGTTGCTTTTTCTGTCTAACTTGTATGCTTCATCTTTTGTTTTGATACTCCCTGATTTCAATTCAATTCAATTCAACTTTAATGTCATTGCACAAATACAAATACAATTTCCCTTGTTATCCACGGATGCACTACCTTCCCTGATTTATTATTTTGCCAAACTGGGATGAACAATTGTTGTAGGTCATCCATGCAGTCTTTAAATGCCTTCCATTGCATATCCACAGTCAACCCTTTAAGAATCAATTGCCAGTCTATCTTGGCCAATTCACGTCTCATACCTTCTAAGTTAACTTTCTTTAAGTTCAGAACCCTTGTTTCTGAATTAATTATGTCACTCTCCATCCTAATGAAGAACTGAACAATATTATGGTCACTCTTGCCCAAGGGGCCACGCACAATAAGAGTGCTAACTAACCCTTCCTCATTACTCAATACCCAGTCTAGAATAGCCTGCTCTCTCGTTGGTTCCTCTACATGTTGGTTTAGAATACTATCCCGCATACATTCCAAGAAATCCTCTTCCTCAGCACCCCTGCCAATTTGATTCACCCAATCTATATGTAGATTGAAGTCACCCATTATCACTGTTTTACCTTTGTTGCACGCATTTCTAATTTCCTGTTTGATGCCATCCCCAACTCCACTACTACTGTTAGGTAGCCTGTAGACAACTCCCACTAGTGTTTTCTGCCCCTTAGTGTTTTGCAGCTTTACCCATATCGATTCCACATCCTCCAAGCTAATGTCCTTCCTTTCTATTGCGTTATTCTCCTCTCCAACCAGCAACCACCTCGTTTACCTTTCTGTCTATCCCTCTTGAATATTGAATATCCGTGGATGTTCAGCTCCCAGCCTGACAACACAATTACAACACTAATGAATGTCATGATGATCTTGTTACTGAAATGTTGACTGCAACTGTTTACCATGATGCAGGGGACCTGAAATTGTATGGATGAAATGTCATAGCCAGCTCTACCTGATGCTTTACCTCGGGTGATTCAGACGTGTCTGCTCTCCCCCTTATGCTACAAGATCTAACTCTGAGCATGCAACTCTCTGATGAGGACGTCCATGTCCCATGAGTGCACTTTCTCTCCCCACACCCAACCACCTCCCCATCCCCCCCCCCTCTCAACCCCCCCCACCCCCACCCCCACCCCCCCCACCTCTCTCCTTCTTAGCGGCTGATGCATGTGTTGCTGATGGCTGGATGCTGAAGAGTGTATTCCTGGAAGGAGAGGCACATTTCTCATTGAATCTGGCCTCATTAGGAGCCAAACAGATAATGTTGTGTTGAATGGTTCTAATGTTGTTTTAAACATGTTTTTAATTGAAGCCCCTTCCAGTGCAGAGATAACATGAAACAAAGCAGCAGTTCAGACACCTGAAAGTCTAGCCCCTTTGGAATCATAGCACCCAGGTGATTCAGCTTCAAAATAATTTCCTTCCAAGCAATTTGAAAGAGCACCATCAGCACAAAGAATGATGTGATGCAAGAAGGTTTCTGCCATCTTCTCAGCAACACATTTCACTTCATCAGCATACACCACATCCCAAGTTCAAATAAATAGAACAATTTTTGCCTCAAGTTTCTTGGAGTGTCTTAATCAATTAAAACAACAAGTTGCTTAAGCTTTGGCTCATTGGCTTACTTTAGTCCAACCGCCCGGTATGGCTACAATCATCTTGAGATTATATTCCTTTACATCCCCCAGATGCAGCATTTATGTGTTCCTGTTTAGCCCAATCCCTCAAATCCTTTCCTATCCATGTACCAGTCTTTTAAATGTTGTTATAGTTCCTGCCTCAACTATTTAATCTGGCAGCTCATTCCATACACCCACCTGAGTAACATAGTTGCCCCTCGGGTTCGTATTAATTTCCAGCAGAGTCTGGGATATGGTTCTCATCATGAGAGAGCAGGCTATTCTAGACTGGGTATTGAGTAATGAGGAAGGGTTAGTTAGCAGTGTTGTTGTGCGTGGCCCCTTGGGCAAGAGTGACCATAATATGGTTCAGTTCTTCATTAGGATGGAGAGTGACATAATTAATTCAGAAACAAGGGTTCTGAACTTAAAGAAAGTTAACTTAGAAGGTATGAGACGTGAATTGGCCAAGATTGACGGGCAATTGATTCTTAAAGGGTTGATGGTGGATTTGCAATGGAAGGCATTTAAAGACTACATGGATGAACTACAACAATTGTTCATCCCAGTGTGGCAAAAGAATACATCAGGGAAGGTAGTGCATCCGTGGATAACAAGGGAAATCAGGGATAGTATCAAAACAAAAGATGAAGCGTACAAAGTAGCCAGAAATGCAGCCCACCAGAGGGCTGGGAGAAATTGAGAGTCCAGGAGAAGAGAACAAAGAGCTTTATTAGGAAGGGGAAAATAGATTATGAAAGAAAACTGGCAGGGAACATAAAAACTGACTGCAAAATGTTTATAGATATGTGAAGAGAAAAAGATTAATTAAAACAAATGTAGGTCCCTTGCAGTCAGAAACAGGTGAATTGTTCATGGGAACAAGGACATGGCTGGCATAGCAATTGAATAACTACTTTGGTTCTGTCTTCACTAAGGAAGACATAAATAATCTGCCGGAAATAGCAGGGGACCGGGGGTCAAATGAGATGGAGGAACTGAGTGAAATCCAGGTTAGTCGGGAAGTGGTGTTAGGTAAATTGAATGGATTAAAGGCCAATAAATCCCCAGGGTCAGATAGGCTGCATCCCAGAGTGCTTTAGGAAGTACCCCCAGAAATAGTGGATGCATTAGTGATAATTTTTCAAAACTCTTTAGATTCTGGAGTAGTTTCTGAGGATTGGAGAGTAGCTAATGTAACCCCACTTTTAAAAAATGAGGGAGAGAGAAAACGGGGAATTACAGACCAGTTAGTCTAACATCGGTCGTGGGGAAAATGCTAGAGTCAGTTATTAAAGATGGGATAGCAGCACATTAGGAAAGTGGTGAAATCATTGGACAAATTCAGCACGGATTTATGAATGGTAAAGCATGTCTGACGAACCTTATAGAATTTTTCGAGGATGTAACTTGTAGAGTGGATAAGTGAGAACCAGTGGATGTGTTATATCTGGACTTTCAGAAGGCTTTCGACAAGGTCCCACATAAGAGATTGCACACTTAAAGCACACGGTATAGGGGGTTCAGTATTGATGTGGACAGAGAACTGGCTGGCAGACAGGAAGCAAAGAGTAGGAGTAAACGGGTCCTTTTCAGAATGGCAGGCAGTGACTAGTGGGGTACCGCAAGGCTCAGTGCTGGGACCCCAGCTATTTACAATATATATTAATGATTTGGACAATGGAATTGAATGCAACATCTCCAAGTTTGTGGATGACACAAAGCTGAGGTCAGTGTTAGCTGTGAGGAGGATGCCAAGAGGCTTCAGGGTGACTTGGATAGGTTGGGTGAGTGGGCAGATGCATGGCAGATGCAGTATAATGTGGATAAATGTGAGGTTATCCACTTTGTTGGCAAGAACAGGAAAGTAGACTATTATCTGAATGGTGACCGATTAGGAAAAGGGGAGATGCAACAAGACCTGGGTGTCATGGTACACCAGTCATTGGAAGTAGGCATGCAGGTAGTGAAGAAAGCGAATGGTATGTTTGCATTCATAGCAAAAGGATTTGAATATCGGAGCAGGGAGGTTCTACTGCAGTTGTACAGGGCCTTGGTGACACCACACCTGGAGTATTGTGTACAGTTTTGGTCTCCTAATCTAAGAAAAGACATTCTTGTCAAAGAGGGAGTACAGAGAAGGTTCACCAGACTGATTCCTGGGATGGCAGGACTTTGATATGAAGAAAGACTGGATAAACTCGGCTTGTACTCGCTAGAATTTAGAAGATTGAGGGGGGATCTTATAGAAACTTACAAAATTCTTAAGTGGTTGGACAGGCTAGATGCAGGAAGATTGTTCCCGATGTTGGGGAAGTCCAGAACAAGGGGTCACAGTTTAAGGATAAGGAGGAAGTCTTTTAGGACCGAGATGGGAAAAACATTTTTCACACGGAGTGGTGAATCTGTGGAATTCTCTGCCACAGAAGGTAGTTGAGGCCAGTTCATTGGATATATTTAAGAGGGAATTAGATGTGGCACTTGTGGCTAAAGGGATCAGGGGGTATGAAGAGAAGGCAGGTACAGGAATCTGAGTAGGATGATCAGCCGTGATCATATTGAATGGCGGTGCAGGCTCGATGGGCCAAATGGCCTACCCCTGCACCTATTTTCTATGTTTTCTATGTTTCTAATTCAAGCACTGTACAGGCTAACAACTCATTTCAATTCAATTCATTGGGTGGGAGTGTTGTCCACAAAATTAGAAAGATCTGCCTTTTTTTTTCAGGGACATTATTATCTTCAGGGATAGATAGAAGTGGATGATTTTAACTTTGCCAATATTTACATGGACTACCTTTAGCAAAAGTGATACAGGTAGTGTAGAACTTGCTAAATGCATTCAGGAATGCTCGGGATATAGAGGTCATAAGGTCATAAGGAATAGTAGAATTAGACCATTCGGCCTATCAAGTCTGCTCCGCCATTAAATCATGGCTGATCTATCTCTCCCTCCTTACCCCATGTGTAAGATCAGGAGGAGAATAGATTGGGTAGATGCACAGAATCTTTTATCCACAGCGTAGGAGAATCAAGAACCAGTGGACATAGGTTTAAGGTGAGGGGGTGGGTGGAAGCCAAGTCAGTAGGAACCTGAGGGGCAACATTTTTCCACACAGAGGGTGGTGGGTATATGGAACGAGCTGCCAGTGGAGGTAGTTGAGGCTGGGACTATAAACAGCTTTTAAAAGATATTTGGACAGGAAGGCAAATGGTGCACCGGCCTCAGAGGGAACCTTTAGTAAAGGTGACACCGTCTGGGGAACTTTAAAGTTGACGTGGAAAAGGGTGAGGTCCTCACACCGCAGCCGCACTGGGGCTAAGAGAGAACACACCTGGAGCAGAATCGGGCCATTTAGCCCATCGGGTCTGAACTGCCATTCAATCACCACGTTTAGGGCAAGGAGATAATGAGGAATTTCTTTAGACAGACGGTGGTGAATATGTGGAATTCAAGTGGAATTCGGTGGAAGCCAAGTCAATGGTATTTTAAAGCAGAGATTGACAGATTTGTGAATCATCAAACCTGACAGGTCCTGACAGGATATTCCCTAGGACATTGAGGGAAATTAGTGTAGAAAGAGCAGGGGCTATGACAGAAATATTTCAAATGTCATTAGAAACGGGAATAGTGCCGGAGGATTGATGTACTGCGCATGTTGTTCCATTGTTTAAAAAGGGTTCAAAGAATAAACCTAGCAATTATAGACCTGTTAGTTTGACGTCAGTGGTGGGCAAATTAATGGAAAGGATACTTAGAGATAATATATATAAGCATCTGGATGAACAGGGTCTGATCAAGAACAGTCAACATGGATTTGTGCCAGGAAGGTCATGTTTGACAAACCTTCTTGAATTTTTTGACGAGGTTACTAGGGAAATTGATGAGGGTAAAGCAGTGGATGTTATCTATATGGATTTCAGTAAGGCCTTTGACAAGGTTCCCCATGGAAGGTTGGTTAAGAAGGTTCAATCTTTGGGTGTTAATGGCGGAGTAGCAAGATGGATTCAACAGTGGCTGAATGGGAGATGCCAGAGAGTAATGGTGGATGGCTGTTTGTCAGGTTGGAAGCCGGTGACCAGTGGGGTGCCTCAGGGATCTGTGTTGGGTCCACTGCTGTTTGTCATGTACAACAATGATCTGGATGATGGGGTGGAAAATTGGATAAGTAAGTATGCAGATGATACTAAGATAGGTGGTGCTGTGGATAATGAAGTAGATTTTCAAAGTCTACAGAGAGATTTGGGCCATTTGGAAGAGTGGGCTGAAAGATGGCAGATGGAGTTTAATGCTGATAAGTGTGAGGTGCTACATCTTGGCAGGACAAATCAAAATAGGACATACATGGTAAATGGTAGGGAACTGAGGAATGCTGTAGAACAGAGGGATCTAGGAATAACTGTGCATAGTTCCCTGAAGGTAGAATCGCATGTAGATAGGGTGGTAAAGAAAGCTTTTGGTGTGCTGGCCTTTATAAATCAGAGCATTGAATATAGGAGTAGGGAAGTAATGTTAAAATTGTACAAGGCATTGGTAAGACCAATTCTGGAGTATGGTGTACAATTTTGGTCACCTAATTATAGGAAGGATGTCAACAAAATAGAGAGAGTACAGATGAGATTTACTAGAATGTTGCCTGGGTTCCAGCAACTAAGTTACAGAGAAAGGTTGAACAAGTTAGGTCTTTATTCTTTGGAGCGCAGAAGGTTAAGGGGGGGACTTGATTGAGGTCTATAAAATGATGAAAGGGATAGACAGAGTTGACGTGGATAAGCTTTTCCCATTGAGGGTAGGAAAGATTCAAACAAGAGGGCATGACATGAAAATTAAGGGACAGAAGTTTAGGGGTAACATGAGGAGGAACTTGTTTACTCAGAGAGTGGTAGCTGTGTGGAATGATCTTCCAGCAGAAGTGGTGGAGGCAGGATCGATTTTAACATTTAAAAGTAAAGTGGATAGATATATGGACGGGAAGGGAATGGAGGGGTATGGTCTGAGTGCAGGTAGATGGGACTAGGGGAAAATGAATGGTCGGCACGGACTGGAAGGGCCGTGAAGGCCTGTTTCCGTGCTGTAATTGTTATATGGTTATATGGTTATAAAACGGTGTCAAGGTTTTTGGGGACAATGCAGAAGAATGAGGTTAGGAGGGAGAGATAGATCAACTATGATTGAATGTTGTAATTCATTCAACTTGATGGGCCAAATGGCCTAATTCTGTTCTTATGAGATATGAACCTGTACTCCAGATAAATAAATGTTTTATCTTTCTGAAGGTACATACTTTTATGTTAAAAGGATGTACAGTAAACACTCATGATACTGGATTATGTGAACGTTGTGGGGGGGAAGGTGTTCAAAAGGGCTTTTGGTGCATTGGCCTTCATCAGTCACACCATTGAGTCTAGATGTTGGGAGGTCATGTTGCAGCTAGAAGGACATTGGGGAGGTCGCATGGTGAGTATTGTATTCAGTTGTGGGCACCATGTTATTGGAAATACGTTGTCAAGCTGGAAAGGGTATAGAGACGATTCACATGGATGTTGCCAGGAGGCGAAGGCCTGAGCAAAAGGGAGAGGTTTAGTAAGCTGGGACTCAATTCCTTGGAGTGCCGGAGAATGAGGGGTGGTCTTATAGAGGGGTATAAAATCATGTGAGGAATAGATCGGTGGGTGCAGAGTCTCTTGTCCAGAGTCGGGAAATTGAAAACCAGAGAACATCAGTTTCAGCCGAGGGTGAAAGATTTAATAGGAATGTGAGGGGTAACCTTTTCACACAAAGTGTGGTGGGTGTATGGAGGAGGCTTTTGAGGCAGGTACTTTCGCAACATTTAAGCAGGAACATGGATAGGACAAGTTTAGAGGATACTAGACCAAGGGCGACCCGTTGGGTCCCGTCCCCTCAACGCGTGGTTGCGGGGGAAGGGGGCGGCCTGTGGTGTCACACACACACTAACCAACCAACCCCCCCCCCCCCCCCACACACACACACATACACACACACACATACAAACACACACACACACACTAACCAACACACACACACACACTCCACCTCCACACACACCATAAGCATCCCCATTGATCTTATATAAATATTATTCTTTCACTCCTTTTACCCCATCCCCCGCCCTATCCACTAACACATAGCCCCCAATTCTCAGGCGGGTCTAGACAGGGAGGGGTGGTAGAGAGAGGCACAGTGAGGGACACAATGGCACAGAGAGGGAGAGAGGAGGAGGAGAGTGTGAAGAGGGGAGCATGGCAGGCGTTAACCAAAGGACTGCGTGTTCAGTGGCTTCAATCCAGAGACCGGGGGGGGGGGGGGGGTGTCATCACAGGGGAGGGCTGGTTCGCTCGAGGGCAGAGACAGAGAGAGGGCTGCGGGCCGACGTGGACTCAAGGACGGTCATGGACCCGAGGACTGCGATTGCGGGGCGGACTGCCGGCCGAGTGGGGCCGACTGCAAGCGGACGGGCAGGGGGGGAAGAGGGCGGGGAAGAGGAGGAGGGGGAGAGGAGGAAGAGATCGGGGAGTGGGGAGTGGGCAGCGGGCAGCGAGCAGCAGGGCGCGCGTCAACCAAAGGACTGCGTGATCAGCGGCTTCAATCCAGAGCCGGGGGGGGGGGAGGGGTTGTCACAGAGCCTCCCAAACGCAATGCTCCTGGCTGGCAGCTGGCCGCTGCAGAGTGCAGGCTCCAGGTCCTGAGTATGGGGGGAGAGGTTGTGGGGGTGACATCACTTGCACTTGGAACATAGCACAGGCCGCGCGATGCAAACCCATTGTGACGTCATCAGCTCGTTTATTTTCAGATATTTCAGATTTGTGAACATTTTCAGAAATAAATCAAGAAATAAAGCTCGAAATGTTCAGCTAAGATGATTTCTGAATCTACGGGATAAAACTCTACTGGAATATGTAAAAAATTTACCATTTGAACGTTGTTTTCACACACACACACACACACACACACACACACACACACACACACACAACACCACCCCCCCCCCCCCCCCCCCTCCCATTGGGAACATTTTTCCTGCATCTAGCTTGCCCAGTCCTTTTATAATTTTATATGTTTCTATAAGATCACCCCTCATCCTTCTAAACTCCAGTGAATACAAGCCTAGCCTTTTCAATCTTATGACAGTCCCGCCATCCCAGGGATCAATCTCGTGAACCTACGCTGCACTGCCTCAATCACAAGGATGTCCTTCCTCAAATTCGGAGACCAAAACTGAACACAATACTTCAGATGCGAGGTTCGATCGCCCGGCGCGGGGGAGCTGACATCCCCCCGATGCGGTAGCAGAATGCCTTGACGCGGAGGGCCTGAATGCCGCTGGCTATGGGAGTTAAGACCGTCCCGTCAGCGGGGGGGGGGCTTGAGGCCCACGACCGAGGAAGAACTAAGGGAAGAGACTTGAACTTTATTTTCGCCTTCCATCACAGTGAGGAATGTGTAGGAGTCACTGTGATGGATGTTTATGTTAAAATGTGTTTACTGAGTCTGTTGCATTTTTAAATTGTATTACTGACCTAGCCAGTGAATTTCACTACACCAATTGGTGTATGTGACAATAAATGAACTTATGAACATATGAACTTATGAACTTATGATCTGCCCACTCAACCTGTTCAGGTCACCCTGCAACCTCCTAACATCCTCTTCACAGTTCACACTGCCACCCAGCTTCGTGCCATCTGCAAACTTGCTAGTGTTGCTCCTAATTCCCTTTTCCAAATCATTAATATATATGGTAAACAGTTGCGGCCCCAACACCGAGCCTTGCGGCACTCCACCCAACACTGCCTGCCATTCTGAAAAGGACCCGTTCACTCCTACTCTTTGCTTCCTGTCTGCCAACCAATTTTATATCCATGTCAACACCCTACCCCCAATACCATGTGCTCTAATTTTAGTCACCAGCCTCCCGTGCGGGACCTTATCAAAGGCTTTCTGAAAGTCTAGATACACTACATCCACTGGCACCCATTCATCTATTTTACTTGTCACATCCTCAAAAAATTCCAGAAGATTAGTCAAGCATGATGTCTCTTTCATAAATCCATGTTGACTTGGATGAATCCTTTTACTGCTACCCAATTGCCCCATTATTAGCTCATTAATAATTGACGGCAGCATCTTTCCCATCACCGAAGTCAGGCTAACTGATCTGTAATTCCACTTTTTCTCTCTCGCTCCGTTCTTGAAAAGTGGGATAATGTTAGCTATCCTTCAATCCATAGGAACTGATCCTGAATCGATCGAAAATTGGAAAATAATCACCAATGCGTCCATTATTTCAAGAGCCACCTCCCTGAGGACCTTGGGATGCAGACCATCAGGCCCTGGGGATTTATCATCCTTCAGTCCCATTAGCCTACCCAATACTATTTCTCGCCTAATGAAAATTTATTTCAGTTCCTCTACCCCCTTAGATCCTCTGTCCTCCAGTACTTCTGGGAGATTGTTTGTGTCTTCCTTAGTGAAGACAGATCCGAAGTAACTGTTCAACTCTTCTGCCATGTCCTTGTTGCCCATAATAATTTCACCCGTGTCTGCCATCAAGGGACCCACATTTGACTTTGTTACTCTTTTTCCCTTAACATATCTAAAGAAGCTTTTACTGTCCTTCTTTATATTCCTGGCCAGCTTCTCTTCGTACTTCATCTTTTCAGCCCATATTGCCTGTTTTGTTTCCTTCTGTTGTCCTATGAAAGTTTCCCAATCCTCTGGCTTCCGGCTACTCTTTGCTGTGTTACACATCTTTTCTTTTAGTTTTATTCTATCCCTAACTTCTCTTGTCAGCCACGGTTGCCTCCTACTCCCCTTAGTATAATTGTACTGTGTAGTAAGAGCTGTGGGAATCCACACTTCATTGTTGAGAAACAAAGTGAGAATGGACGGTTGGTGAAATGGAACCGTGTGTCAATAGCATTCCCAGCAGGCAGTGTGGGCTGTGAAGAAAGTTCTCGAATAGGATTCCCAGCGGGCAGCGCAGGACTGTGAAGAAAGTTCTCGAAAAGAAATGCCGATCTTTGCGACATCATCACTCGGGTGATGTTTGGTTCAATGCAGTGGGTGGGATGGGGCAGAGGGGGGGAGGGGCAGAGAGAGGAGGGGCAGAGAGAGGGGGGAAGGGGGGACAGAGCGGCCCTCTCCTTCCACCCCCCTGCTCATCCCCCCTATCCATCCCCCTCTGACAGGAGAACTGGTGGATGCTTGCTGCATCACTACCGTAACATGGGAGTTGGAGCAGCCGGTGCCAGACGCAGTGACAGTGTGCGGCGCGGGCACCGACAGTAGCCGAGGCCGTGCTTCCAGCTGTGAGGCATCAGTGGCAGCCGCCTCTGGCTCGGGAACCAGCCTCGGCCCAGACCAAGACCTCGGCCTTGCGCCGCCCGCAGCCGTTACACGAGGCGGCACGCGCGGGAGAGCTTGGCGGTTTGAAAAGTTAGGCTTGAGACTCACCTCGGAACAAACGCAGGGCATGAGTTAGGCTGCCGGCATCATTGACCAGAGCAAGGTGTGCAGCGCTCTGAGGAGTGCTAAAAAGCAGCGGCGGGCCTCACTCTGGTTTAATACTTGTAAAGTCATGTTTAATACCTGGGTTGTGGGGCGGGTTGTGGGTGGAGCAGGGCACAATGGCCGCCATGTTGTTGAAGCGCTGGACGACATGATCACGTGTTGACGTGCTTCAACACAGGCGCGGGGGGGGGGGGGGGGGGGGGCTGGGGCACGAGCAAAGGCATTGTGATGTCAGCAGTGCTTTGATTTGAAAAAATTGTCAGATTTGGTGATGAATTTTAATTAAAATCTGGGGAAATAATTAACCAAATGTTCAAATGCGGAGATTTTTTAATTCACAAGGAAAATCTCTGCCGGAATATGTAAAAATGTCCCTATTACCACGTCGGGTTTTGAAGGAGATATGGCTGACAGGAAATGACTGCAAACAAACGAACAAACAAAGAGAGTTATAGATAAGATAAGATAAGATAAGATAAGATCAGATAAAATGGGCCAAACACAGGCAGGTGGACTAGCGCAGGTGGAACATGTTGGTCGATGTGGGCAAGTTGGGCTGAAGGGCCTGTTTCCATGCTGTATCACTATATGACTCTAAGTCCCTATACATAGAAATATAGGAACATAGAAAATAGGTGCAGGAGTAGGCCATTCGGCCCTTCGAGCCTGCACCGCCATTCAATATGATCAAGGCTGATCATCTAACTCAGTATCCCTTACTTGCCTTCTCTCCATAGCCCGTGATCCATTTAGCCACAAGGGCCACAGCTAACTCCCTCTTAAATATAGCCAATGAACTGGCCTCAACTACCTTCTGTGGCAGAGAATTCCAGAGATTCACCATTCTCCGTGTGAAAAAATCTCCTCCATCAAGTCCATCCAGGGACCCCGACAGCCCTTCCAGGTGAGGCAGAGGTTCACTTGCACCTCCTCCAACCTCGTTTACTGCATCTGTTGTTCAAGATGTGGACTCCTATATATCAGCAAGACCAAGCACAGACTTGGCAAACATTTTGCTTGATTGTGGAGGCATTGATAGTGATATTTCAGGAATCGCTAGAGACAGAAGAGGTCCCAGATGATTGGAAAGTTGCCAATATTACCCTGCTGCACAAGAAGGAAGCAAAGCGGAATAGTGGGAACTAGTGGCCAGTTAGTCTGACTTTGGTGATTTGGTAAGATTTTAGAGTCAATTATAAAGGAAGAAGTTACAGAGTACTTAAGAAGTTCACAGGAAAATAGGCCGAAGTCAGCGTAGCTTTGTGAAGGGGAGGTCTTGCTTGACAAATTTGCTGGAATTCTTTAACATTACTTCACCAGGGGCCACAGC
Source organism: Raja brachyura (assembly GCA_963514005.1). The sequence continues at coordinate 1,120,538 of OY740796.1, read as the reverse complement.
TACATCCTTATCTTTAGCCGGCTCTCATAAGGTACTTATCCTCATGGCACTGGCCACAGTGCAACGGGTCTAGTCACTACATACATTGGGACTGGACAGGATGGTTACATCTGCTAATAACATAATATTTTATGTTTTTGATTTAATTAAACAGAACTAACCAGGGGCATTAGGTCACAAACTAGTTTCATGGCATATCCTATGGACCTTCGGTAATGTGTGGTCACATATTTACAACTATATGTCTAGGTCACCCAGAGCCTCAAAGGCTCCAAACTAGCAATGTTTGTTGGTTACAAAATACTTCATAAAAAGTATTAGTTCTACCATCTCCAGGTGGATAAAATGAGGTTTTGGCTAATGCATGAGTCGCTACTAATATTTACAACACTCACTCCACCAGGGCTGCTACTACATCAGCCCCAAGGGTTTTGTACGTTCCACTGGACCACATCCTCGCAGCTGCAGGATGGTCAAACGAACATACTTTACCAACATTTTATATAACCCATTGCCAAACCGGGGGTATTTGCCAACTCCATTTTAGATACTGCTTTATAGTTTCCCCGTGGATGAAAGGGGTCACTATTATTTTCTTTTGATGATTAAAGCATCAGCATTTTAACAAATTAGTCATGTCTGAATGCATTAATCTTTGGTCACTTCATGCAGTGTGTAACGCATGGACTCGTTTCCGGCATGAAACCACAGAGCTTTGAAATCTTCACATATTCACTCACGTGACTCCGAAGTAAAATAGTAAGATTGAAGGAGCTTACCAGTTTGAAGTTTGATCTTGATTTTATGAGGAGTTACGATGAGCGATTACGTGCCCACCGCTCCCAACCCTCATATTATTAAGGTAATCTGGTAGTTATACTCTTACTATGTTCAGTTCAACCATTATTTTCTGTGATTTCACACCGCTGCTTTGAACATTGACGCGCATGTGAGCTAACGGCCTTCTTCATGTAATCGCTCATCGTAACTGCTCATAAAATCAAGATCAAACTTCACACTGGTAAGCTCGTTTAATCATACCATTAATGTATCTTCATGCATCACTGAGTAATCAAATGCATATCACAACATTAAACCCAATGTTGACTCATAAAAATAGATGTGAATCCATTTGGTATCAACTAATATCCCTCTGGAACAATGACAGGATTATCTTATCTGTGGGGGAGGGGTGTGTGTGTGTGTGGGGAAGGGGGTGTGTGTGGGAGGTGGGTGTGGGGAGGGGGAGGTGGTCGCAGCAGATGCAGCTCGCACTCTGCTCACCCCGCACCTTCAGCTTTCGGCCTCACGCAGCAAATTCCGGTCCCACTCCAGCTTCACTCAGAGGCTTCCGGTGCAACTCAGCAGCTCGTCGTGCTTGTCCACGCAGAAAAAGCAGGCACGCTGCTCGCTCTCCGCACGCTGCTCACTCTCCGCATGCTGCTCTCTGCCCGCACAGTGCTCAACACTCTCCGCCCCTTCAGCTTTTTATTCTCCTCATCGCTGTTATTGACAGCGGGTGCTGGAAGGGGCGGTTTTTATGATTTTTACACCTTCATAACTTTTGTACTATTTCGCTGATCGGAACAAAACTTACTGGACTTGCAGCAGAGGAGAATGGTGTGTAAGGTGGCAAAAATCGTAGCGCTATGTGGGATGTTTTTTGCGCAAGTTTATAAACAATGCAAACTGGAAGAGGACAAGATGAGAGTTTTAGTAATAGGATAGATAGATAGATAGATAGATAGATAGATAGATAGATAGATAGATAGATAGATAGATAGATAGATAGATAGATAGATAGATAGATAGATAGATAGATAGATAGATAGATAGATAGATAGATAGATAGATAGATAGATAGATAGATAGATAGATAGATGGATAGATGAATTGAAGAAGAAGATAGAAGATAGATAGATAGAATATAGATATAGATAGAAGATAGATAGATAAAAGATACTGGTTTGCACAGCAATGCAATGAAGTTCCTCAGAACACCTATCAACAAAGTTTGTGTGCCCATCATTTTGCATCAACACCAAATAATAAGCAAACAAAAGGAAAAATGTACAAAGGAAAATATTAGTGAAGACAAATGTAGGTCAGAAACAGTTGAATTTATAATGGGAAACATTCAAATAGCAGAACAGTTAAACAAATAGTTTGGTTCTGTCTTCACTAAGGAAGACACAAACAATCTCCCAGAAATACTAGGGGAACGAGGATCTAGTGGGAGGGAGGAACTGAAGGGAATCCACATTAGTCAGGAAATGGTGATAGGTAAACTGTTGGGACTGAAGGCAGATAAATCCCCAGGGCCTGATGGTCTGCATCCCTGAGTAGTCAAGGAGGTGGCCCCAGAAATCGTGGTTGCAATGGTAATCATCTTCCAATGTCCTCTCGTCTCTGGATCAGTTCCTTTGTACTGGAGGGTAGCCAATGTAACTCCACTTTTAAGATTGGAGGGAAAGAGAAAACGGGTAAAAATATAGACCAGTTAGCCCTACATCGGTAGCGGGGAAGATACTGGAGTTGATTATTAAAGATGTATTAGCAGCGCATTTGGAAAGCAGTGACAGGATTGGTCAAAGCCAGCAATCACACTTGACTAATGATCTGGAATTTTTTGAGAATGTAGCAAGTAGAATGGATAAGGGAGAACCAGTGGATGTGGTGTACCTGAACTTTCAAATAGCTTTTGAAAAGGTCCCACAAAAGAGATTAGTGTGCAAAATTAGAGCACATGGTATTGGGGTTTGGGTATTGACTTGGATGTAAAACTGGTTGGCAGAGAGGAAGCAAAGAGTAGGAATAAACGGGTCCTTTTCAGATTGGCAGGCAGTGATTAGTGGGGTGCCGCAAGGCACGGTGCTGGGAGCCCAGTTATTTACAATATATATTAACGATTTAGATGATGCAATTTTATTTCAAAGTCACGTGAGTGACCATGTGAAGAGCCCGCCAGCCCGCATGTGCGTCAATACTCGAGAATGCATGGGGCGAGTCGGAGCAGTTCGCAACTGCTCTGGCAGGTAAGTAATTTTACTTTTAGCGGGCCCGGAGTAACTGATTGAGGCGGCCGGTCTTGGGCCGCCGTGGAGGCTCCATTTGGAGCCAGATTCAATATTATGGCTGCCGGCTTGGAGCTCTGAATGGGAGCAGGCGGCCGGATTTGGAGGCCACCGTGGAAGCTCCATAGGAGCATGGTTCATTTGCGGCTGCCGGCTTGGAGCTCCAAACGGGAGCAGGCGGCCAGATTTTAGGCCGCCGTGGAAACTCCATAGGAGCTCGGGTTCAATATTGTGGCTGCCGGCGTGGAGCTCCAAACGGGAGCAGGCGGCCAGATATTAGGCCACCGTGGAAGCTCCATTAGGAGTTGGGGCTGCCGGCGTGGCTAGGCGAGCTCGCTGCTAAGATTACAGCAGACAGTAGTTTTAATTAGCTGCGGCTAGCGTTTCGATCGCTGCTAAAGATAACAGCAGCCGGTGCTTTGGAAATTAGACGTGGCCAGGGCACCGACTGCTAAGTAAGCTCAGCTGCCATACTGCCAAAAAATGTTTAAACTTAGATGCTGCTAAAGCAGCATATGCTGTAGACTATATAGTGTGTGCTCTATTTTTAGGGGCATTTCGATATTCTGCAGATAGTTCTTTAATTGAAGTAAAAAATCTGTAGAACTGATTAAGGCAGTTATAAATAGCGCTGGCAGTGTTAATAGTGGTTGCTGTTCAGTCACGTTTGTGACTATCGCAGCAGATAGGACATTTAGCTACCAGCAGGAAACTGGTCTGGCATATAATATTTTTATCCGACCTGCAGCTTCATGTTGTGAATCAACAATGTATTTATAATAATCCGTAGGCTCTCAAGACCAGTATTCCTGATTGAGTGGCAGGTCGAGGAGATTGGGTTGTGCACTCTGGCGAGTCAGACAAGTAGTTTCAGTTAGAGGACTGCGAAGCAATTACTGATTCAGGTTTGTATTATGCTAAATTCCATTCTGAGGTAGAACGCTGAGAATTTGTGATGACTCTTGTAGTCAAGAGTTGACAGGGTACTTGTATTCCCACATCAAGGGGAGACTGTGTTTCAGCTCTAGTCATAAGGTTCTGATTATATGTTATCAGTAAAATGTATCAATAACTAGATAATGCATCTTCCGCGGCAAGAGAAGCCAGGAAATTCTCCGTCTGTACGGTCAATAGACGAACAGTGGTTCCGATGGGAATCAGTGACATCTCATCGGAGGATGAGTGGTCTGGCCAAGAACTAGAGGGGTATATTTCTTGATACTTCTCAAGATTACAGAAACATGGAGTATGCCGAATCAAGTTAGCATTTGGCTAATCTGATCATGTGTTTAGTTACCCAGTTTAAATGGATGATTGGGTTTCTGCAATTTAACTGATTCAGAGAATCGATCTTGAAGATGCATATTTTGCCATATCTATACACATGAGCCACAGATTATCTGGTGTTTGATAACAAAGCCAGTGGTGGAAGCCAATGCTGCCCTACTCGGACCTAACGGCATTGTGGCATAGAGTTTTAGATAATATGCAAAGTTTTGCAGCTGATAAAACTTGAGGGTTATCAGTAAATACCTTTTGCGATATTAAGTATGAGGCAACATGATATTTAATAGTGCCAATTTTGCCTATTTATTCAGGACATGGTAAGGTGGCTGAGGCAATTCCTATTTACTCACTCACGAGTGAATGCTGGGGCAGCCTGTCTTCTCAGGCATCTAGCTCTGCACGATTGTATGGGAAATTTGTGAACAAATATGTGAGTTACTTTTAAATGGAAGTAACAGAGGTTTGTGTGGCTTTCAGTTTGAGCCCAGAGAAGCGTTTATGTGATAGCACAATTGTCATTGCTTGAGCTGCTTTGTCATTCTCTATAGTACCATGTGGGATAATAAATGATTTGGTATTGACCTGTGTTCACTAGCGTTATGCAGCATTTCTTTTATGACCACTCTAATAGCCTACACTCATTGTAGTGTGCGATTTATATCAGTAAATTATTATGCAAATATGATTCCACTGTATTCATAATGGGAGCAGTATTTTTAAGATGATTATGTTTTCAGTATCTGATCTCAGCACAACACAGTCTTTACTCTACCTCTGCCTCGGGTTCTGGGTCATAACTGACATTAGGGTAGTTTGAAATGGGCATGATTGCGTACATTTGAAGTTGACAACACACCCACCAGAGCAGAAATTGGAGGTGTCATGAGGTATACAAGTCCACTGAGCTTGCTAGTACCTATGAGATGAAAGATAGTTTATTTCTTGTTGTTCAATATCTCAAGATGTTGCTGATGGCTCATTGGCAGCCAACAGAATAGTTCCCTTTCATCATACAGCAAGAGGCTTACATAGTGCATGTTAATTAATTATAAAATTTGGTGAATATCTCTGAATATTTGGAGATAGAACTCTGCACAGTGTTGCATGAGTTAAAGTCCAACAAGTCAATTGGGACTATGGGCCGGTTAAGAACAATGGCCATGTATGCAAGTTAGCATCATGGTATTACTAACCCATGTTTTTCTACCATTAATGGTTTATCTGTTTAAGTGTTTCATACACCGATTGGGTTACTGCATGAAACCACAAAGCTTTAAAGTCTTCATGTAGTCACTCACATGACTTTGAAATAAAATAGAAAGATTAAACGAGAACTTACCATTTCAGGTTTGATCTTTATTTTATGAGAAGTTGAAGTGAGGGAACACGTGCCCTCCACTCCCAACCCCACTTCTCATAAAGATCATTCGGTAGTTCTAAGGTAGTTAATCTTTCTATAGATTCAGTTCAGCAACTAGTCTGTGGTTTCATACAGCTACTCTGAAGATTTACGCACATGTGGGCTGGTGGGCTCTTCACGTAGTGCCTTACTTCAACTTCTCATAAAATAAAGACCAAACTTCAAACGGTAAGTTCTCGTTTAATCTTTCTATTAAATGTGACAACTGCAAATTTGCGGATGACACAAAGCTGAGTGGCAGCGTGAGCTGCGAGAAGGATGCTATGAGGCTGCTGGGTGACTTGGATAGGTTGGGTGAGTGGGCAGATGCATGACAGATGCAGTATAATGTGGATAAATGTGAGGTTATCCACTTTGGTCGCTAGAACAGGAAGGCAGATTATTATCTGAATGGTCGACACAAAATGCTGGAGCAACTCAGCGAGACAGACAGCATCTCTGGAGAGAAAGAACTGGCGATGTCTCAGGTCGAGACCCCTCTTCAGACCTGAGCTATCTCAATGATGTCTGAATAGGAAAAGTGGAAGTGCAACGAGACATGGGTGTGCTTATACATCAGTCACTGAAAGTAAGCATGCAGGTACAGCAGGCAGTCAAGAAAGCTCATGGCATGTTGGCCTTCATCGCGAGAGGATTTGGGTTTAGGAGCAAGGTCTTACCGCAGTTGTACAGGGCCCTGCTGAGACCGCATCTGGAGTATTGTGTGCAATTTTGGTCTCCTAATTTGAGGAAGGACATTATTGCTATTGAGGGAGTGCAGCGTAGGTTCACCAGATTAATTCCCGGGATGGTGGGACTGGCATATGATGAAAGAATGGGTCGACTGGGCTGGTATTCACTGGGATGAGAGGAGATATCATAGAAAATATATAACATTCTTCAAGGATTGGACAGGCGTGCGAGTCGTTAAGCGCTATACTTAACTTCTGGGGCTCGCAGTTGCCTGCTGAAAAATGGCAGTGGCACCCAGTGACTACCTACGCATTGCTCAGGGATGGCGCCTACCGCGACGTCGGAAGCGTCCACGGTGAGGGCCATTTGGGCTGACGCCCTAGGGTGTTATAGCATAGTGGCATTGGCCAATGCAATCTTAGCCCCCTCGAACGCCTTCTGCACCTCCTTGTACCAGACCAGGTCTTTAGGCTTACCGGCCAGGCATTGGATCAACGGCCGCAGGATGGCGGCTGCTGATGGGACGAATCGGTGGTAGAAGTTAACCATCCCGATAAACTCCCGTAGACCCTTGACCGATAGGGGCCTCGGGAAGCGACGGATAGCGTCGACCTTCTTGGGCAGGGCTGTGCGCCGTGGGAGCTGTGGGTGCTGTGACCCAAGAATGAAATGGAATGCAATCCGAACGGTCACTCGCGGGGTTGATCACCAACCCGTGTTTGCGCAGCCGTTCGAAAAGCAGGAGGAGGTGCCTGACATGCTCTCCTGCAAACTGCTGGCTACCAGAATATCATTGAGGTAGATGAATATGAACGGCAAACCCCGATCCATTAACCTTTGGAACGCCTGAGCAGCGTTCTTCAGGCCAAAAGGCATTCTGAGCCATTCAAAAAGGCCGAAAGGGGTGATGGTGGACGTCTTAGGGACATCGTCGGGATGGCCTGGAATTTGATTATACCCGTGAATAAGGTCAACCTTCGAGAAGAAGGTTGCGCCTTCCTGATGGGCCGAGAAATCGTGGATGATCGGGACTGGGTACCGATCGGCAGTGGTTACCGCGCTCAAATGCCTGTAATCACCGCAAGGTCTCCAACCCCAGGACGCTTTGGGCACCATGTGTAGCGGGGAAGCCCAAGACAATCCCCATGTCCTCCATAAGCAGGAACTCATCTCGTGCGATGCGCAGTTCATCGGGCAGGAGACGGCGCGTGCGGGCATGTACTGGTGGTCCCTCAGTGGGAATGTGGTGAACCACACCATGCCGGGGCGTGAGCAACCCTGGGACGTCGGCCAGCAGGGCTGCAAAAGGTTGCTGGATCTCAGCTACCTCGTCGAGTTGCTGTAGGGGCGTGGACGGAACGTGCGGCTTGGCAGGGCACAGGTCCAACACAGGGACCATGCGTTCACCTCGCACATCGAGCAGCAGGGATAACGCGCGGAATAAATCGGCACACAAGATCGGTTGGGCGACGTCAGCAACGATAAACTTCCAACTGTACTGTCAGGAGTCGAAATTTATGTCCATGGTCCGCGTACCGTTAGTGCGGATGTCGCTCCCGTTAACAGCCGAGAGGACGGGTCCTAGCATACCGGCGCAAATATCTCGGGTGCTCGGAGGCAGGATGCTGGCATGGGCACAGGAGTCCACCAGGAAACGGTGGCCAGAATGGCGATTGCGGACATAGAGATGTTCGTTTGGGCTGATCGCGTTTGCCTCTATTGCCTCCAAGGAAGGTTGCGCCTTCCTGCCCATCAGGAAGGCGCAACCTTCTTCTCGAAGGTTGACCTTATTCACGAGTATAATCAAATTCCAGGCCATCCCGACGATGTCCCTAAGACGGCCACCATCACCCCTTTCGGCCTTTTTGAATGGCTCAAAATGCCTTTTGGCCTGAAGAACGCTGCTCAGGCGTTCCAAAGGTTAATGGATCGGGGTTTGCCGTTCATATTCATCTACCTCAATGATATTCTGGTAGCCAGCAGTTTGCAGGAGAGCATGTCAGGCACCTCCTCCTGCTTTTCGAACGGCTGCGCAAACACGGGTTGGTGATCAACCCCGCGAGTGACCGTTCGGATTGCATTCCATTTCATTCTTGGGTCACAGCACCCTCAGCTCCCACGGCCGAGGCATTCCCCGGGTACGAGCAGGGGCTCCGACATCTTCAGGCTTCGGGTCCATATTGTTGATGGTAGTAACACCAGCGACGTTTGCTGTAGACCACAGGCCGCGGCGATTCTTCTTCAGCGCTGGGCTTCTTCTTTCTTCCCGATGTCAGTTCAGCGGCACCCGCTGTGTGACCAGGGGGCGGACGAAAGCAAACACGTCCCGCCGTCTGTGTGCCCACAGTTCATCAGCTCTCTCCGCGAGTTGTTGGGGGTCGCTGAAATCGGCTCCGGTTAGCATTAGTTGGACTTCATCCGGCAACTGCTCCAGGAACGCCTGTTCGAAAAGCAGACATGGGCGGTGCCCATCCATCATAGCGAAAGGATTTGAGTATAGGAGCAGGGAGGTTCTACTGCAGTTGTACAGGGTTTTGGTGAGGCCACACCTGGAGTACTGCGTACAGTTTTGGTCTCCAAATCTGAGGAAAGACATCCTTGCCATAGAGGGGGTACAGAGAAGATTCACCAGACTGATTCCTGGGATGTCAGGACTTTCATATGAGGAAAGATTGGATAGACTCGGTTTGTACTCGATGGAATTTAGAAGATTGAGGGGGGATCTTATAGAAACCTACAAAATTCTTAAGGGGTTGGACAAGCTAGATGCTGGAAGATTGTTCCCGATGTTGGGGGAGTCCAGAACAAGGGGTCACAGTCTAAGGATAAGGGGGAATTCCTTTAGGACCGAAATGAGGAAAACATTCTTTACACAGAGAGTGGTGAGTCTCTGGAATTCTCTGCCACAGAAGGTAGTTGAGGCCAGTTCATTGGCTATATTTAAGAGGGCGTTAGATGTGGCACTTGTGGCTAAAGGGATCAGGGGGTATGGAGAGAAGGCAGGTACGGGATACTGAGTTGGATGATCAGCCATGATCACATTGAATGGCGGTGCAGGCTCGAAGGGCCGAATGGCCTACTCCTGCACCTATTTTCTATGTTTCTATGTTTCTATCAGGGCTAACAGCTTCGCCATGATGGTGGATGGCCACCGGTCACCGACACAGTCCATGTGCAGCAGCTTCGCTGCCCTGTCCCTGCGGCTTGGATCGTAAGCGTGGAACAGCAGGGCCTTCAGCCCTTCGTATTTGGGGCAACAGCCTCGAGGCACAGTCCTGCGACAATGCCCCCCCCCCCCCCCACATGGAAATACATTGTGTTGTCCGCTACGATGTGATGGAGGTGAAACTGTGCCTCAACGTGGGCGAACCGCACCCGAGGTTGGTCAGGCCAAAACGATGGCAGTTTGAAGGCCGGTGAGCCCTGCCGCGTGCTGGCTGATTCTGCGGGAATGATGTCTTCCTGCATAATTCTCTTGTCTAACGACGGCCAGACAGGTCGTGGTCACCAATTTGCTGGTCTCAAGAACGACAACTGAAGTTTCAAACGGATCTTTATTCAAAAGCTCGGTTTTCAGTACACAGGTTCTCTAGACACGTCTGGCCACATCGGTGGTCAGCAATAACTGACCATGCAAAACCAAAACCGCGCGAAAACAAGCAGCCCCTCCCGAGTCACGTGACCGTGACTTCTGAACGTTGGGTTCAATACCTGCATGCGCCAGTAGGCGCCGCTACAACCTATTATTTTACTCCAGAAATGCTGTCTGACCCGCAGAGTTACTCTAGCGCTTTGTGTCCGCCTTTGACACTGGAGTACGGTCAGGCTAGGTAAGAGAAACCAGAGGAAGGCTGGAGTCTTCCATGACTAAACAAAACTGGCTTGCAGCCGAGACAACGTGCATCGGGAAATAGACCCCTGGGGTATTCATGACACCATCAGGTCTAACTTTACATAATATGGGTTGATATTTTGAAATTCGAAAATAAATAGTCCAAGTTACATACAATGGCACAGCAGCAGAGTTGCCACTTTAGAGCGCCAGAGACCCAGGTTCGATCCTGACTATGGGTGTTGTCTGTACGCAGTCTGTACATTCTCCCCGTGACCACGTGAGTTTTCTCCGGATGCTCCGGTTTCCTTCCACACTCCAAAGATGTAGGTTAGTAGGATAATTGGCTTTGGTAAAGTTTGTAAACTGTAAATAGTGTACAGGGTGGTCGTTGGTCAGCGCGGAGTGTGTGGGCCGAAGGGCCTGTTTCTGCACTCTATCTCTGAACTGAACAAAACTAGTCTTCTTAATTTTTGACCTGCATTTTTCCTTGCCATCTCTGTACAATTTTCTGTTGGCCCCTTTCAGACAGTTGCCAGAGTAAGGTGCGTCATCATGTACTGGTTTATTATTGCCATTGATGCTGCATGGTATAGGTGATATGCATTGTATAGTACCTTGAAGGTGATGTCCTGAACAGCACTGCATTTTGATCAAAACAAGGTCTTAGACCATAATGTCTAAGAAGGCATTGCAGATGCTGGTTTAAACCGAAAAAGACACAAAATGCTGAAGATGGGTCTCGACCCGAAACGTCACCCATTCCTTCTCTCCAGAGATGCTGCCTGTCCTGCTGATCTACTCCAGCATTTTGTGTATATCTTAGACCTTCATGCCTGGTTACATTCTGTGTTGCCCAGAGTGCTACCTTAGCAATGAAGCTTCAGAGCGTATACATACAAACATATAAAAAACTTAAGGGATTGGACAGGCGAGATGTAGGGAAAATGTTCCCTATGTTGGACTCCCCCAACATTCCCAATGATCAGCCATTATCATATTGAATGGTGGTGCTGGCTCGAAGGGCTGAATGGCCTTCTCCTGTACCTATTTTCCATGTTTCTATGCAGAGTACATTTAACTGTTTAACCACTGCTTATGTTTAACTTAATTACCAAAGGGAATTAAGATTCTGATCATCAGTTTAGTTTTGTTTAGTGGAGAGATACAGTGTGAAAACATGTCTGCGTGGACCAATGCTCAGCCGTACATGAATTCCAGCCTTGCTACTAGTGGCAAATTGCTGAATCCAATTAACCTACAAACCCGCACACATTTGAAATGTGAGAGGAAACCTTAGCACCCGGAGAAAACCCACACCTTCACAGGGAGAATATACAAACTCCGGACAGTCAGCACCCGTTGTCAGGATCGGCCATGAGTCTCTAGTGCTGCAAGGCAGTAACTCTGCCACTGCACCAGCGTGCCGCCCAGAAATTAAATTGATGCCAAGTTCCCATTGCTTTTTGGCTCGACAGTGAATTACTTTCAACACTGGCCAGCGGAAGATGAGTGCGGCTCCACAGCTGAGCAACTGTGTATCAATGGGAAGAGGACTTTGGAGACATATTTGGGAGGCTTTCAATAAAATTGATAAACAATTCTTTGGCTGCAATATTGGCTGCGCAGCATGCTGGCCGATTCCAAACTGTGGCCTTTGATAGCAGCCAGAAGCCACACATGATCTAACATGTGGATAGTTAAGGCTTTGCTGAAACACTTGACAGCAGGGTTGGCACTTGAGCTCCAAGCTCCTGCCAATGAACTCAACAGAAGCAGAGGCCATCAGCTACGCTGAGTATGTCTGAGGGCAGCATTAAAAACCTGCAGCTTATTACAGTCAGCTCTGCACGGAAACAGGCCCTTCGGCCCAAAGAATCCATGACGACAAAGATGCCCCATCTGAAAGAGTCCAATTTCCCCACGTTTATTCCATATCTATCTCAACCTTTCCTGTCCATGTAGCTGTCCAAGTGTCTTTTAAAAGTTGTGATAGAACCTACCTCAAATTCCTCCTCTGGGAGCTCATTCCATATACCCACCATCCTCTGAATGAAAAGGTTGTCCCTCAGGTTCCTATTAAATCTTTCTCCTTTCACTATCAACCTATGTCCATTGGTTTTTGGTTCCCCTGCCCTAGGTAAAAGATGATGTATTGACCCTACCAATTCCCCTCATGCTATTATACACATCTACAGGATCACCCCTTAGCCTTCAGTGCTCCGAAACATAAAGTCTGAGCTTGAGTCTTGTGGTTTGTAGTTAGAGAGTTATTCAGCTCGGCAACAGGCCCTCAGTTCCACCAGACCCATGAAACACACACGTTACATTAACCTCGCCCCAACGGCTCCATGGCCACGTGGTGGAAGCTCTCGGTGGCTGTTGCCAAACCCCGACAGGCAGCGGAACCATGGAGCCCACTTGGAGTGGGCCTGAGATTCATCTCCCGCTCACCCCGAGGACCAGGAAGAGGAAGGAGGAGAGAGTCGGGAACATGGGCGGATGCTGAACAAAGGGACAGTAGGAGGTCCAGGGGGGCTCTAACCTTCTGTGCCTTCAGGGCCCAGCTGCGGGAGGTGCTGAACCCCGGGGCACGAAAGCTGGAGACCGAAGAAGAGAAGGACGGCTCGCTGGCCATCTGAATGAGGTGATGGCTGCCACGGGCCTTTGTGGGCAGCTGCAGCCTGGACTTTGTGAAATGGTGCCCAAATCTGGCAACTATTGCATATGGACTTAGTGGGCTGTTTCTAAGCCTGGAGTACATAATGTGTGGCAATAATCACACTGCAAAAAATGTATTTCACTGTACATTTGGTACACGTTTCAGTCAAAGAACCATTGAACCCATCACTTCCTCAGAGTCTACCTCTCATCTACACACCAGGGCAATTTACAGTGGCCATTAACTTATTGAATCTTTGGGATGTGGGAGAAAATTGGAATATCTGGAGAAAAACATTGACGGTGAGTACATGCAAACTCCACACGAGCAGCATTGGAGGTGACGATTGAACTCGGGTCGTTGGAGCAGTGAGATGACCGTTCTACTGGCTGCACACTCTTGCGATCATTGCAGAGTCCCACTGGCCAACGTGTGTTCAGACGGACAATAAGTGCTGGAGTAACTCAACGGGTTAGGCAGCATGAGTGGAGCGCCAGAAGCGGCAGACACCACTCCCTCAATTTAGTGTTTTTAGTTTTAGAGATACAGGCCCTTTGGCCCATCTAGTCCGTGCCGACCAGCGACCTCCTCATGCTAACACTATCCTACGCACACTAGGGAAAATTATATATTTATACCAAGCCAATTAACCTACAAACCTGTGCATCTTTGGAATGTGGATGGAAACCGATGATATCGGAGAAAACCCCTGCGGTGACAGGGGGAGCGTACAAACTCCATACAGGCAGCACCCATAGTCGGGATTGAACCATGGTCACTAAGGGCTGCAAGGCAGCAACTCTACCGCTGCACCACCATGCCATCCTCAATGTGGTTAGCAGCGCGTTACACAGACCAATGCTGCCACACTGACCCCACTCATGATGCATTCACTCGGCAGCAGACTGCAGTTCCAGCTGCACTGGACCCCACTGCACACAGATGAATGGGCATCAAGTGACCAGAAGCATCCGCCTCTGGTCAGCTGATGACTCCCTCAACATGAAGGCACCAAGCAGAGTGAAAACAACCACACCGCGCCGGAGTAACTCAGCGGGTCAGGCAGCATCTCTGGAAAACAGACAGCCAAAAGTGATAAAATCAGAAATGGTTTGAGAGATTATGGCCTGGTGCTCATCTGTAGGGGCATGGTCCAAGGGTGAGGAGGAGAGTCTGAAGAAGGGTCTCGACACGAAGCATCACCTATTCCTTTTCTCCAGAGATGCTCTCTGACCCATTGAGTGACTCCAGCTTTTTGTGTCTATCCTCTGTGTAAACCAGCATCTGCAGTTTCTTCCTACACTAATGAAATAGCAGTGACAAGTTCTGCACTCATTTGGATTGCAAAATGTTTAAGCCAGCTTTACAACAGGTTTTATCGGAACGAGAAGATGAGGTGAGAATTCATCTCTCAAACATGGGTAATGAAGGGTTACAATGTAATTTGTTCAATTAATGTGTGAACTGCCAGGGCTTTCTCAGTCTCACTTAGTCCCTGGGCCTCTCCACTCAAAACTCCAGAACCATATTTCACTGACGATACCAGGCCAGTTTCCAACGCTAGCTGACTGTCACTCCTTGGACACTATTATATAAATACCGTCAAACGTAACCGGCTGGTGAAAGAAATATATTTTTTAATTCATTCCAATGGGAAATATAAAGTGTGGGAATGAAAGGAGAAAAGTGAATGGCTGGAAGGAGCTCATAACTGTGAGTGGAAGGGTAACGTGTCTTCAGATTCAATTATTTGCACTCCATCAGTCACGCAGATAAAAATGTGAATCAGTTTCAGTGTTGATTTATTAGAATGTAGCGGGTCACTGGAGTAGGGGAAATGCGTGTTCCCCTACTTCTTAAATTTAATTCACAATGAAGGGAATTCTGATCTGACAGACGGGGCTCTCCGGGAAGAGAGCAAAGCTATCAGATGAGGTAAGAAGGTGAGATGAGAAACAACCAGCATTGTGATCCGTTCATATATATAAAGCCAGTGGACAGCTCTAATTCATGTAACACTCAGAGCCTGATCACAGAGAGGTGTGAGCGTGTGCAGCCTGTGATGCCTCTAGCAATGTCTGCAATTACAGCATTTGAAGGGCCATGTGTAGATCACATAGAAGTCAGTAGCGAGGCAGCAACTTCATGTCCTTCAACGCAGTGGGTCTGAGCTCTGCAAGGACGGTGAAGCGAGCTGTCCACCTGTGGATCACACTTTGTCTGTGAGAATCTACAGGCCGATGCTTGGAATTCACAACAACTTTTTTTTCTGCATCCATACCCGTGATCAATCACTTGGTGATGGCATGCTGGCGCAGTGGAGAGTTGCTGCCTTACCGTGCCAGAGACCCGGGTTCTCATTTCCATGGGAAATATAAAGTGCAGCATTGAAGAGAGGTGAATGGCTGGAATAGCTCAGCACTGTGAGTGGAAGATTAGCGCGTCTGTGCACTCCATCAGTCACGCGGTCTCTGGCGCTGTGAGGCAGGAACTCTACCAGCTGCGCCATGGTGCCACCAAGGTTGACAGGGCAAGGGTGCATGATGCTATCTTGTGTCGGGTACACCGGTCCTCCATGTGATAGCTGGGCCAGCTCAACCCACATTGTGTGAGCCTACGGCACGACAAGTTGCCCACTCATTGGGAGGCCAGTAGTTACACCTTCTAGCAGATATGCATCATACACACCTGCTCACTTACCTGTGCCCATGATCTCTGAAGAAGGGTTCCGATCCAAAAGTCCCATTGTTCATTCCCTCCACAGATGTTGCCTGGTCCACTGGTAACTCCAACACTGTGTGTTCTGCTCAGGATTCCAGACTCTGCAGTTCCTTGTGTCAACTCTGAAAGTCATTTCATATTTTGCTTGGGCATCTAACAACCCAGTGGTATGAATATTGATTTGTCTCATTTCAAGTAGCTCCTGCATTCCCTCTCCACCTTACCCCTCTCCCCCCTCCCCCTCCCTCCACTACCCTAGTCAGCCAACCAGTTCCACTGTTCTCATCCTTGTATCTCTCTCATTAGCAAATCTTCTCCACCCTTCCTGAGGTAATCTGCTGCCGGCCCTGATTTGTTCTTGCTTCCAGTTCCCCCCCACCACCTCTATCTTTCAAGTCTGAAGAAGGGATAGAGGGGTTTATATACAGAATAACATCCCTAGGAGTTGGGATCTAATGCAGGAGTTTGGTGAGTTTATATGCCGAATGACAGATTCACCAGGAGCTGGGATCCAATCCAGGGTTTCAAGGGGTTTATATACAGACCCCTATTCATTGACAACAGCTCTGCCTTTCACACCATTAAACCATCCAAGCGCATCGCCAAACTCGCAGGATGGAGTCAGCAATCATTTCCTCCTGACCAACAGACCCTAATCTGTGAGGTTAGGGGTCAAATCATCATCTGTGATATTCCTCAACACTGGTGCTCTGCAAGGATGTGTTCTTCACTCCTTGTTCACCCACGACTGTGCAGACATATACTAATCTAATTCAATTTTCAAATTCATAGACAACACCACCATTGTGGGCCGCATATTAAATAATGATGAGATGGAGTACAGGAAGGAGATCAAGAACCTTGAAGCAGACCACATACCCTAGTTTGCACTGGCGGTGCTGAAGCAGAGATGGTTTGAAAGCTTCAAATTCCTAGGAGTCAATATCCAACAACTTATCCTGGTCAACCCATATTGAGGCAACGACCAAGAATGCACATCAACACCTCTACTTCCTTAGAAGGATTAGGAAGTTTGGCATGTCCCCTACACTCTCACTAACTTCTACAGATGCTCCATAGAAAGCATTTTATCAGGATGCATCCCTGCATGGTTTGGGAATTGCAACAAATTGTGGACGCAGCCCAGACCATCACACAAAACAACCTCCATGTTTGCTCATGTTGTCTCAGCAAGGCCAGCAGCATAATCAAGAACGAGTCGCACCCTTGCCACTCCCTCTTCTCCCCTCTCCCATCGGGCAAAAGGTACAGAAGTGTGAGGCCAAATCTGAACACAATACTGTGGCTTCACCAAAGTCTTGTACAACTGTAACAAGACCTCCTAACTTCTATACTCAACATATAGGCGAGACCAAGCGCAGGCTCGGCGATCACTACGCTGAACACCTCCGCTCAGTCCGCCTTAACATACCTGATCTCCCAGTTGCTAAGCACTTCAACTCCCCGTCCCATTCCCACACTGACCTTTGTGCCCTGGGCCTCCTCCATTGTCATATTGAAGCCAAGTGCAAATTGGAGGAACAGCAGCTCATATTTCACTTGGGTAGCTTACGCCCCAGCGGTATGAACATTGATTTCTCTAACTTCAAGTAGCCCTTGTATTCCTTCTCTCGCCATTGCTCCCCCTTCCCAGTTGCCCGACCAATCTTACTGTATCTGACTACATTTTATTCTGTACTGCCCCCTCCCCTGACAACAGTCTGAAGAAGGGTTTTGACCCAAAATGTCACCCATTCCTTCTCTCCAGAGATGCTGCCTGTCCCGCTGAGTTACTCGAGCATGCTATGTAATCTTCAATACTCAATACTCTGACTGATGAAGGAACAATGTGCCAAAAGCCTTCAAGACCACCCTATCCGACTGTGACGCCACTTTCAGGGAACTATGTACCTCCACTCCCATATCCCTCTACTCTACAACATTCTTCTGCCATTCACCATGAAGGTCCTGCCCTAGTTAGATTCCCGAAAATGCAACACCTAGCACTTCTCTATATTGAACTCCATTAACCAGTCTGAAGAAGGGTCTCAACCCAAAACATCACCCTTCCTTCTCTCCAGGGATGCTGCCTCACCCGCTGAGTTACTCCAGCATTTTGTGTTTACCTGCCATCAACCGTTCCTCAGCCCACCTGACCAACCAATCAAGATCCTGCTGCAAGTTTTGAAAACCATCTTCACTATCCACGATGCCACCTGTTTTAGTGTCATATACTCCAGGACTGGAGCCCATAATCCAGGTCCACATTCCTCTGTGCCGGCAGTGAGGGAGTGCCACATTGTCTGGAAAGGGGGATGTAAATACTCTAGGACTGACGCGGCAACCTCTTCATACACAGAGTGGTGGGTATATGGAACGAGGTGCCAGAGGAGGTAGTTGCGGCAGGTACTATAGCAATATTTAAAATACATGGACAGGTAAATGGATAGGAAAGGTATATAATGATATGGGCCAAACACGGCAGGTGGGCCGAGTGAGATGGGATGTATTGGCTGGAGTTGGCAAGTTGGGCTGAAGGGCCTGTGTGACTCTCTCTCCCCCCTCTCTCTTCCCCCTCCCCCTCTCTCTTTATGCCCCTTCCCTCTCTTCCCCCTCTATCCTCCCCCTCTCTCTTCCTTTCTCCCCTCCCTCTCTCTTCCCCCCTTCTCTCCCCCCCTTTCTTTCTCTCTCCCCTTCTCTCATCTTCCTCTCTCCTCCCCCCCCCTCTCTCTCCCCCAGGCAATGTTTTGCCCGTGGCCCATTTCCAAGATCTCTGGCGCACCAACAGCACATTCCGAGTCTGTTTTTAGCTCCACGCACCCTGCCAGGTTTGTGGGTTTGACCCCTGCAGCCCCCACTTCCCCTCCCCTCCCCTCGCCTGACCTTCTCTCCCTCCGCACTCTTCCTCGACAAACAGACAGAGAGACAGAGAGACAGAGAACTGGAGATCGGAAGAACAGAGGAGAGTGTCAGGTAGTAGTGAGGAGTCTCACACTCACACACTGACAGACACACAATTATACACGCACAGTACAATTAAAGGGGGAATGATAAGGGGTCTCTCTCACGCACACACATTCTGAATCTCTCTCTCACACACGCACATTCATGCACAAACACACACTCACACAGCATCATACTCAGACATACATTTAAACACACACAGATACAAGCACACACAATTATATGCACAATACAATGAAAGGGTGAAATAGAGTCTTCCTCACATTATATCAGTCTCTCGCTCACACATACTGACACACACAGTAACACACAATACTGACAGACACACTCGCACAGTCAACACTCAGACACACACACAGACACGCACACACACAGTCACACACACACATACTTTCACATAGACAAAATCCGATGAGAGAGAGATGGAGAAGAGAGGGGGGGGGGGGGGGGTGCATGAGAGACATTAGTGGGATGTGGGCCAAACGTAGGCAGGTGGGACGAGTGTAGATGCAGCATCTTGGGTGAGGACGGACGAGTTGGGCTGAAGGGCCTGTTTCTGTGCTCTCTCTTGCCCTACCCCCTCCACTCTAACCCTTGCTACACCTCTCCCCCTCCCTCATTTCCTCTCTCTCATATCCCTTCTCCTTCTCCCCCTCCATTCCTGCCCCCTCTCCCCCCCCCTCGCCCCTCCCTCCACATTACTGAAATGCTTTGACTCTCGCTTCTCTCTCACCTTTATAAATAGGTTGTGTGCCTGTTGTTCTGAATACCAGATCCTATACTGCTTCCTCCTTCGGTGAGTGATGGCAAATGTCGATAGAAATCAGGAAGGGGAGAGAGAGGGAGACAGAGAGGGAGAGACAGACAGAGAGAGAGAGAGACGGACAGAAAGACAGACAGAGAGAGAAGGAAGCCAGAGAGAGACAGAGGGAGGGAGACAGAGAGAGAGAGAGAGGAGAGAGACAGAGAGAGAGAGACAGACAGAGAGACAGAGACACAGAGAGACAAAGAGAGAGGGAAGCCAGAGAGAGACAGAGAGGGAGAGAGAGAGGGAGAGAGAGAGAGAGAGAGAGAGAGAGGGGACAGGGAGAGACCGAGAGGGGGGGAGACAGAGAGAGAGAGAGAGAGAGAGAGACAGACAGACAGAGGGAGAGAGAGAGCGAGTAAGAGAGGCGTTCACAGTGGCGCAGTGGTAGAGTTACTGCCTTACAGCGAATGCAGCGCCGGAGACCCGGGTTCTGTCTGTACTATGGGCTCTGTCTGTACGGAGTTTGCACGTCTCCCCATGACCTGCGTGGGCTTTCTCTGAGATCTTCGGTTTCCTCCCACACTCCAAAGACCTACATGCTTGTAGGTTACTTGGCTTGGCAAATGTAAAAATTGTCCCTAATAGGTTGTAGGATTAATGTGTGCGGACCCAGTGGGCCGAAGGTCTGTTTCCATGCTGTGTCTGTAAATCTAAAAGAGAGGGGGAGACAGAGATAGATAGAGAAAATGGAAGAGACTGGGGAGTGGGGAGAAGGAGGGGAGAAGAGTGAGAGGGGGAGAGACAGAGAGATAATAAGAGGTTTGAGAGAGAAAAAATGAGAGAATGAGATTGAGTGAGGAAGAGAGAGGGTGAAAGAGGGAAAGAGGGTGGGCAGGTGTGAGAGAATGGGGGAAGAGAGAGATGGAAATAGAGGGAAAGAGAAGAGAGCAAGAGAGAATTAGAAAGGGGGGGCTAAGAGGGAGGGAGAGGGAGCGACTGAACAGAGAGATCTCAGTGAAGCTCTGTAAATGACGACTTAACAGCATCGATGTACAGAGGGATCTCGGGGTTCGAGTCCACAGCTCCCAGAAAGCGGCAACACAAGTAGGCAGTGCGGTAAAGCAGGTGTCGGTATCGGTCTTCAACGGTCGGGGCATTGAGTATAAGAGTCAGGAGTCACGATGCAGCTCTGTAGGACTTTGGCCGGGCTGACACCGTGCAGTGCTGGTCGCCCCTCAGTACAGGAAGGATGTGGAGGCTTTGGCGAGGGTGCAGAGGAGGTTTACCAGAGCGCTGCTTGGATCAGATGGTTTCAGCTACAGGTTGAGGTTGGCAGACTTGGATTGTTTTCTGTCAGATGCCGGAGGTTGAGGGGAGACCTGATCGAATTATATAAAATTACAAGAGGTGTAGATAGCGTTGACAGTCAGAATCCTTCTCCCCCAGTGTGACGGTGTCTGATACCTGTATGTCCAACCCCTACAGTACTGGCATAGCTTCATGGTGAGAGGGGCACCATTTAAAGATGTGCAGGGCACGTTTTTTGACATAGATGGTGGTGGTGGGGGCCTGGAACGTGTGCTGGGGTGGTGGTGGAGGCAGATACGATAGTGGCATTAAAGAGGTGTGAGTTAGATACGCAGGGAATGGAGGGATATGTATTACGTGCAGCTAGAGGAGATTAATTCAACTTGGTGTCATATTTGACACGGACAATGTCAGCTGAAGGGCAGGAAGGAGAGGGAGGGGGAGTGGAGAGAGTGCAGATGGGAGAGTGGGACAGAGAGAGGGAGGGAGGGGGGAGAGAGGGAGTGTTAGACAGTGGGAGAGGGAGGGTAATGGAGGGTGGCAGAGAGAGAGAGAGAGAGGTTGAGACAGATAGAGGTGGAGCGGAGGGAGTGTGAGAGGGAATAAGAGTGAGAGAGAGTGCGAGATGGAGGGAGGGAGTGGGAGACAGTGAGAGGAAGGGAGAGACAGGGAGAGAAAGAGGGAATGAGGGAGAGAGAATGGGAAGAATGAAATGAAAGAGGGAGGGAGGGAGGGAGAAAGATCATTGGAGATCAGTTTAACATGGAGTGGAGCCCAGCACGTACATTGCGGGCCGAAGGGCCTGTTCCCGTACTCTCCCAAATCCCTGTGTCCTCTCCCACAGGGTCAGCATGGACTCCGGAGATGCACTGGGCCCTGAGATCTTCATCGAGGAGATGATGGCCCTGATGGTGCAAACTCTTGCCCAGATGGAGGTGGGGGATCACTACGATGTGATCCGGGAGCTCGGATCTGGGAGTTACGGATCGGTGCAGCTCGTCAGACACAGGGTGCAAGGTGAGATGGGAGAGAGGACGAGGAAGAGTCGATCCTCTATAAGATCATCCCTCATCCTCCTGGGCTCCAAGGAATAAAGTCCTAGCCTGCCCCACTTTCATGGACGTATGTACCTGCACTCTTAGATCCCTCCGCCCTACAATACTGCCAGTCATACAACCCAGGAACAGGCTCTTTGGTGCAACTTGCCCATGCTGACCAAGATTCTCTAACTCCCTGCGTTTGGCTCACATTCCTCTAAACCTTTCCTATCCATGTACCTGGCCAAGTGTATTTTAAATACTGTTATAGTACCTGCCTCAACTACCTCCTCTGGAAGCTCGTTCCATATACACAGCACCCTCTGTGTGAAAAGGTGGGCCCTCAGCTTCTTATTAAATCTTTTCCCTCTCACAAACCTATGTCCTCTGGTTTTTGATTCCCCTACTCTAGAGGTAAAATATTCTTTGCATTTACCCTATCTATTCCCCTCATGATTTTGTACACCTCTATAAGACCACCCCTCATCCTCATGCGCCCCAAGGAATGAAGTCCTAGCCTGCCCAACTTCTCCCTGTAGCTCTCTGCACACCACAGACCAGTATAGAGCAGTAGAATGAAATCTGCAGGAAAGAACTGCAGATGCTGGTTTAAACCAAAGAAAGACACAAAAAGCTTGAGGAACAGCACCTCATATTTTCCTTGGGCAGCTTACACCACAGTCACCAATGGCCTCTTTCCTTTATCATCGTTACTTTTTTTCATCTCCTTCACTCATCTGTTCTATATCTATCCCTATCGCCTTCTATATCTCTCCCTTTCCTTTCCTTTCCCCTGACTCTGTTTGAAGCAGGGTCTCGACTCGAAACATTAACTATTTGATTTGTCCAGAGATGCTGTCTGACCCGCTGAGTTGCTCCAGTTTTGTGTATCTATATAGTGCAGTGGAAGGTACCTCTGTCCACCAGACACCGAGATGTTTTCTTTGACCATGAGACCCTAACAAAGACAGGCAAAGATGAGTATAAGTTCCCCCTGACCACCTGATTCATCCAGAGACCAGTAGATGTTCTCTCTGACCACCAAACACCAGCAGAAATTCTCTCTGCCCACCAAGGACCATTAGAAGATAGCTCTGACCATCAGAGACCAATAGAAGTTCTCTTCGTCTACCATGCCCACCAGATCCCTCCAGAATCTAGCAAAAGTTATCTCTCATCACGAGAGGCCAGCAATTCTCTCTGACCACTAGAGACCAGTAGAACAAAATCTCTCATCATCAGAGACCAGCAGAAATTCTCTCTGCCCACCTCAGGCCAGTAGAAGTTATTTCTGCCCTCTACAGACCAGTAGAAGATCTTTCTGGCCACCAGACCCCAACAGAAGCTCTCTCTAATCATCCAAATCCAGCAAAGGATTCTTCCTGGCCACCAGACCCCGCCAGAGACCGGCAGGTTTATTTGCCCACTGATGATAAGTGGAGACTAGTAGCTCTCCCTGCCAACTACAGTCCACCATAAGCCCACTGACCCTCCACTCCTCCTCCCCTCAGGCACGCTGATGGCCCTGAAGCTGATGGAGAAGCGTCGGACGGGAGTGAGGGGGTTCCTGCGGGAGTACAGCACTGGCCTCTTCCTCTCTCCCCACCCCTTCATCACTGCTGCCTTTGGCATCGCCTTCCAGTCACGGCAACATTACGGCTTTGTGCAGGAGTTCGCTCCCGTCGGCAGCCTGTTTGACCTGATCCAACCACTGGTAGGTGAGGGAGGGAGGGAGGGAGAGGGAGGGAGGGAAGGAAGGAGTGATGGGGAGGGAGGGTGGGAAGGGGAATAAGGGAGAGTGGAGGAAATAAAGCGGGAAGGAGAGACGCAAAGAGGAGGAGATTGGGAAAGAGAGAGAGAGGTGGGGGAGATGAAGGGAAGGAGATAAGGAGAGCGAGAGGGAGGTTCCGCATGGGAGGCTGCTCTGGAAGGTTAGATCACATGGGATCCAAGGAGAGATTGCTGAATGGATAGAAAATTGGCTTCATGGAAGGAAGCAGAGGGTGATGGTGGAAGGTTGCTTCTCAGACTAGAGGCATGTGACTAGTGGTGTGCCTCAGGGTTCAGTGCTGGGCCCATTACTGTTTGTCATCTACATCAGTGATTTGGATGAGAACATACATAGCAAGATTAGCAAGTTTGCTGATGATACAAAAGTGGGTTGTTTTGCAGATAGTGAAGATGGTTGTGAAAGATTGCAGCAGGATCTGGATCCATTGTCCAGGTGGGCTGAGGAATGGTTGATGGAATTTAATACATAGAAGTGTGAGGTGTTGCATCCTGGGATGTTAAACAAGGGCAGGACTTACACAGTGAATGGGTAGAGTTGCAGAGCAGAGGGATCTAGGAGCATGGGTGCTTAGTTCCTTGAAAGTCATGTCACAGGTAGATAAGGTGGTCAAAAAGGCTTTTGGCACTTTGGTCTTCATCAGTCAGAGTATTGAGTATAGAAGATGGGAGGTCATGTTGCAGTTGTATAAGACGTTGGTGAGACCGCATTTAGAATATTGTGTTCAGTTCTGGGCACCATGTTATAGGTAAATATTGTCAAGCTTGAAAGGGTTCAGAGAAGATTTACGATCATGTTGCGAGTACTGGAGGGTGTGAGCTAAAGGGAGAGGTTGAGTAGGCTGGGTCTCTATTCCATGGAGCACAGGAGAATGAGGGGTGATCTTATAAAGGTGTACAAAAGCATGAGAGGAATAGATCAGTCTCTTGCCTAGAGATGGGGAATCAAGGACCCTTAATAATCTTACATGTTTCAATAAGATCCCCTCTCATCCTAAATTCCAGCGTATAGAAGCTCAGCCGCTCCATTCGCTCAGCATATGACAGTCCCATCATCCCGGGAATTAACCTGGTGAGCAGGTTTGGAGGAATATGGACCAAGCGCAGGCATGTGGGACCAGTGTTGCTAGGACATTGTTGGCCGGTGTGGGTGTTGGGCTGAAGAGCCTGTTTCCACACTGTATCACTCGATGAATCTATGACGCTATTATTGGGAGAAGGAAGGAGAGAGGGAGGGAGGGAGGGAGGGGGAGAGGGAGAGGGAGAGGGAGAGAGAGGGAGGGAGAGAGGAAGAGGGAGGAAGGGATTTGACCTCACCCCATGTGAGTGGTGTGCCTTGATTAAACACTCATCACCCTCCTTGCACTTCCCCATCCCTTCAAAATTCTCCCATTCCATCCGTTCCTTCTCTGTCACAACCCCACCCTCTCTCCTCCCTCTGTCCCTCTTTCACCCTCCCCATTCCTTCTGCCATTTCACCTCCCTTCCCTCTCCCTCTCGTTTCCTCCCTCCCCCTCTCCTCTCTCTCCTGCCCATCACTCTCCCTCCTTCCTGCCCTCCTCTCTGTCCCTCCCCTGCTCCCTCCTCCATCCCCTTCTCTCACTCTTCCCCTCTTCCTCCCCAGGTAGGGATCCCGCAGGCAGCAGCCAAACGCTGTGTCCTACAGCTCTCTCTGGCCCTGGAACACCTCCACCAGCGTGGCCTAGTCCACCGAGACGTCAAGCCAGACAACGTGCTCCTCTTTGACCGCGAGTGCCGGTGCGTCAAGCTCACTGACTTCGGCCTGGCCCGCCGCGAGGGCCTCAGGCTGCGGCCTATTTCTGACCAGGGCCATTACTCCCCTCCAGAGATCATCCCAGGCGCAAGGAATGCCAGGGTCGCCAAGCCCGAGGATGCCTGGGCCTTTGGTGTGCTGATTTATGGCCTACTGACAGGAAACTTCCCTTGGGAGAGGCCCACAGGCCTCGACTCGCACTTCCAGGCCTTTGAAGCCTGGCGAACTATGCCGGAAGGCTCCACACCGCCTTCTCAGTGGGCTGGCCTGGCTCCAGGGGCTTGCAGGATGCTGAAGGGCCTACTGGCCTTCAATCCAGAAGAGAGGTCCCCTGTAAAAGCGGTTCGAGACCACATCCGGGAGCGTTGGGTGCTAGGGGCCTCTCGTGAAGGCCCAAAACTAGGATGAAACAGGCCCCAACACCCGCAACGGCACCAATAGGCCTAAATTTCGGGCACAGCAAGAGTATGCCTAAAAGCCTGGGCCTATAAGGTGATTTTCTGCTTGAGTAGAGGTCTACACTCTCCCTGCGGCCCTGTATCCATCCCCACTAATCACACTGCCCCGCTCTCTCCGCACAACCCTGTATCAATCCCAAACTATTCCCATAGCCCCACGGCCTAGTATCCATCCCGACACTAATCCCACCCTCTCCCCACATCCCACACTAATCCCACTGTGCTGTAACAGGCTCTTCGGCCCATAATGTCCATGCTGTACTTGATGCCAAGTTAAACTCATCTCCTCTGCCTGCACATGATCCACATCCCTGCATTCCCTGAATATCTAATAGTTCAAACACAACTAGCTTATCTGCCTCCACAATCAACACTGGCAGCACGTTACAGGCCCCCACCACCTTCTGTGTAAAAAAACTTGTCCTGCACATCTCCTTTAAACTTTGTCCCTTTTCACATTAATGCCCTCTACTTTTTTGGAGGCACTGGGCCTAGGCTCACTGGAATTTAGAAGGATGAGGGGGATCTCATTGAAATTTACCAAATAGTGAAAGGCCAGAAAAGAGTGGGTGTGGAGAGAATGTTTCCATTAGCGACAGAGTCTAGGACTAGTGGGCACAGCCTTAGAATAAAAGGACGTTCCTTTAGAAAGGAGATGAGGAGGAATTTCTTTAGCCAGAGGATGGTGAGTGTGGAATTCATTGCCACTGGCGGCTGTGGATGCTGTCATTCGGTATTTTAAAGAGGAGAATGACAGATTCTTGACAAGTTAGTAAAGGCGACAAATGTTACGTGGAAAAGGCATGAGAATGGGGTTGAGGGAAGTTGAGGTCAGCTATGGCAGAGTAGACTCGATGGGCTGAATGGCCTAATTCTGCTCCTATGATTATGAACATAACCTTCTGGATCGGCCTACCACGGGGGACTTTATCAAACACATTACTAGAAGTCCATGTAGACAACATCCACCGCCCTACCCTCTTCGATCACATTTGTTACCTCAAAACACTTGATCAAGTTTATTAGTTTATTGAGACATGTACCAAGATATAGTGAAAGGATCTTTGTTGCGGGCTATCCAGTCAGTGGAAAGACTATACATGATTAAAATCAAGCCGTCCACAGTGTACAGATACAGGATATAGGGAATAACGTTTAGTGCAAGATAAAGCCAGTAAAGTCCGATCAAATGTGTTGGAAGGAACTGCAGATGCTGGTTTAAACCGCAGATAGACACAAAACGCTGGAGTAACTCAACAGGAGAGGCAGCAGCTCGGGAGAGAAGGGGGGATGTTTCGGTTCGAGACCCAAAGATAGTCCAGGGTTGCCAATGAGGTAAATAGTAGTTTAGGACTTCTCTCTCGTTGTGGTAGGATGGTTCAGTTGCTTGATAACAGTTGGGAAGAAACTGTCCCCAAATTTGGAGGTGTGCATTTTCAGACTTCTGTACCTCCAGCCTGATGGGATGTGGGAGAGGAGGGAATGACCGGGGTGAGACTGGTCCTTGATTATGCTGCTGGCCTTGCCGAGGCAATGTGAAGTGTAGATAGAGTCGATGGAAGGAAGGTTGGATTTGTGTGTGATAGGTCCTGTGTCAAGTTGGTAGGACATGAGCCGTGTACAAAGCCATGGGCCTCAGGCTGTATCTCCCAGGTCTCTCTCTCTGCCCCGCACTACCGGACATGGAGAATTCGGGAGGGGGCTTATGAATCTTTCAATCAAGTGTTTGTACATCATATCTCATATAACTATTAAAACACTGATCTTGGATGTGCATGTATTTATTTGTGTGCGCGCGTGTGTGTGTGTGTGTGTGATTGCGTGTGTCCCCTCTCCCCCCCTTCTCTCCCCCTCCTCTCCTCCTCCTCTTCCCCTCCCCCATCCTCTGCCCACCCTCCCCACTATCTCCCCTCCCCGCTCAGCCTCTCTCCTCCACCCCCATCCCCCCTTCTCCACCCACTCCTCCCACCCTCCTCCCTACCCATCTCCTCTCTCCCCCCTTCCCTCTCTACCTCCCCCCCTTCCCTCTCTCCTCCTCCTCTCTCCCTCCTCCCCCCTCTCTCCCCTCTACTCTCTTCCCCTCTTTCCCCCTCTCCCTCTACACCCCCCTGTCTCCTCCTCCTCCTCTCTCTCCCCTCTCTCCCGCCCTCCTCCTCTCACCCCCCTCCCCCTTTTTGTGTGTGTGTGGGGTCGTTAGTGAGTGTGTGAGGCTGCAGAACCCCCCCCCCCCACCCCGCAACTGGTAGAGATTCACCTCATGATCTCGAAAATCCCCTCATCTGAAAATTTGATTCATTATTTCCCGAGTTTTTTTTACTAAAATGGTTCACCAATCTGACTTACGTTTAAAACCTAACGTGCTGAAGCGAGCTGGATGACGTCACAACGCCTTTGCTCCTCTCGGCCAGCTGCGCAGAACGTTCCACGCGCTGCCTGCTGGGCACTGTTTTCCAGGAATGACGTCACCGCCTGCCCCCCCCCCCCCCCCAACCCCGGTTCTTCAAAAGACGCTGAAAGAACGAGCAAGTGGGCTCTGTTCTGCAGATCCCGACGGCTTTCCAAGGCACTTCCAGGACTTTCCGAGCGATTCAGAGGTCGACGCACGTTAGACGTTAGCCCTGGCTCGGCTTTCCAGAAACTCCCAAGAGCAGCCGAGAACTTTGATTGACGCACGGCGCACACTTGCGCCTCGGCTTGGGTTGCCCGAGAATTCCCAAGAGCTTTTTACTATAGTCGGGCCTTGTACTGGAGCTCTCCCTCTCTCTCTCCCGCTCTCTCTCCCCAGGCTCTCTCCGTTTTTCACAGCACCCTCAGTCGCCCGGCTCCCCTCCCCCTCCTCTTCTCCCCCCTTTCCTCCTCTCCCTCACTCCACTCCCATACCCTCCCCTCTACCCCCCTCTACAACTCTCTACCCCCTCTTCTCTCTCCCCCTCTACTCTCTGCCCCTCCCCACTATCCCCCTCCCCATCCTCAACCCCCCTTCCCCCTCTCCCCTCAACCCCCCTTCCCCCTCTCCCCTCAACCCCCCTCCTCTCCCACCCTCCTCTCTACTCTCTCCTAATCTCCACTCTCCTATGCCCCATCCTCTCCCCCCCTCTAACCCCCTCACTCCGGCTCTACTTTCTCCGCCTCTACTTTCTCCCCCCTCCTCTCTACCCCATCTCTCTCCCCCTTCTCTCCCTCTCTCCCCCTGCCCCCCTTCACACTACCCCTCCCCCTCCCCATCCTCCCTTTTCCCACTCTCCCTCCATTCCTCCCACGATCCTCTCCACCCCTCTCCTCCCTCCCCATTCTCTCTCCCCCTCCTCTCTGCACCTCCTCTCTCTCCCCCCTCCCCACCACTCCCCTCTTCTCTCTCTCCCCCTTCCACACCCTCCCCCCTCCCCCTCTCCCTACCTCCCCCTTCCTTTCCCCCCACTCCCCCCTCTCTCCTCCTTCCTCCCCCCCCCCCACTCTCCCCTCTCACCCCCCTCCCCCCATTGCATGTGTAGGGGGGGGGTGGTTAGTGTACGTGTGACGCAACAGCCACCCCCCCCCCCCCCGCAACCATGCGTTGATGGGATGGGGCCCAACGGGACCCCCTTGGTCTGGTACCAATTAAAACTTTGATCTTGGATGTGGATGTATTTGTGTGTGTGAGTGTTTTCATATGTGATTCACATCTCCTCGAAAACATGACGCAGTAATGGTGAAATTCTTACATATTCCTTTTTTTTTTGTTAATATTTTTTATTAGAAGTTAATGCATATTGATACATATTAAGACAATTTAAAATGTAAGAAAACAAAGAGAAACAAAAGAATTTACTATTCATCACATACATTCATAATATTTACAAAATTTACAGTCATTCTTGTTTATACTTCTACATATTTTTTTATTATTTTTAATAAAGAAGGAAATTAATAGAAAGAAATAATAAAATAAATTAAAATAATAATAAAAATAGAAAATCAATAATATGAGTGGAGTTTTAAACATTCTATTCTACATTGGAGATGTATCAGTGATCTATTATATATAATTCTTCATCCATTCCCCGTCCAGGTTTCAGTCAGGCCCTCGAACCGAGCCCATTTCTCCCTTTAGATAATCAATAAATGGAGACCATGTTCCTCTAAACTGATCTAGCCTGTCCGAGAGGACAAGTCTTAATCTTTCCAAATGAAGTGTCTCCGACATTTCTGTAATCCACATTTTAATAGTGGGGTTGGTAGGACCTTTCCAAAATTTTAGTATTAATTTTTTACCAATTATTAAACTATAATCGATAAAAATTTGTTGTTTTGTTGTTGGTGATTGATCAGTTTCTAATATACCTAATATAATTAATTTGGAATCTGGATATAGATTTGTATTAACTACCTTCGAAATTATCTTAAAAATTTCTGACCAAAAATTAGTAATTTTAATACATTTGGTAAATGAATGTGTTAGGTTGGCTTCTAGGTGTTGACATTTGTCACATATAGCAGAAACATTTGGAAAAATTCTATTTAGTTTGGACTTTGAGAGATGTAATCTATGTAAAATTTTAAATTGTATCAGAGAGTGTCTGGCATTTAATGAGCAGTAGTGTATATGTTGTAAACTTTCCTCCCATACTTCTAAACTAATTGATTGTCCTAATTCACTTTCCCATGCTTGCCTATATATTTCCGACGGTGGTGCATCATTTTCCAATAAAATATTATAAATATATGATATTAATTTTTCTGTGTTCGGATGTTTATTTAAACATTCATCTAGAATTTCTGTCTTTCTATTTCTAAATTCTTGTGTATTTGATTTAACATAATCTCTAATTTGTAAATATCTAAAATATTCTTTTGAGTGTAGTCCATATTTTTGTTGTAATTCTTGAAATGAAAGAAAAAGGTTTTCCCTATAGAGATCCCGTATCTTATTAATTCCATAATTTTTCCATTGTGAAAAACCTTTATCCATCCTAGAGGGTTTAAAAGTGATATTATTTGCAATATGAAGATCCAGTGGTATACATTCCAATTTTAAAGATTTTTTTAATTGTTTCCAAATACGTATCCCATTTTCTATTATAAGTCTCTATAAGTTTTTTTAATGTAATTTGGTATTAGCAAATATAATCAAGCTAATTTCAAAAGGTAGGCAGTCTTCCTTTTCCAATTTTAACCAATTCGGCTGTATATCTAATTCTTCCAACCAAAAATTCATATTTTTAATATAAACTGCC
Organism: Raja brachyura; assembly: GCA_963514005.1. Next base: position 1,089,580 of record OY740796.1, on the reverse strand, counting down.
CAATAGTAAAACATAAAATTAGGCAACGCTAAACCTCCACTTATTTTTGCTTTACATAGATGTTTCTTATTTATTCTATGGCTCTTATAATCCCAAATAAAATTTGTAATTATAGAATCCACCTTCTTAAAAAAATTTTTGGGAAGATATATCGGGATCATTTGAAATTAATATAATAATTGCGGGAGAAAGATCATTTTTATCGCATTTATTTTACATAACATTGAGATAGGTATGTTTTCCAATATAGAATATTCTTAAGTAATTTATTCAATAAAGGTGGGAAATTAGATTTAAATAAAGAGTCATGTCTTTTTGTTACATAAATTCCAAGATATTTAATTTTTTCATTTGCTATCGTAAAAGGGAATCGTTGTAATATTTGTGAGTTATTTCCCATTATTGACATAAGTTCACTTTTATTCCAATTAATTCTATATCCCGAGAGTAGACCAAATTGAGTTATTAAATCTAGCAGGGTAGGTATACTAATTTCAGGCTTTGTAATATAGAGTAATACATCATCTGCGTATAAAGAAATATATCACCCACCCCCCTCTCTCCTCCTTCCTCCCCCCCCCCCCCACTCTCCCCTCTCACCCCCCTCCCCCCATTGCATGTGTAAGGGGGGTGGTTAGTGTATGTGTGACGCAACAGCCCCCCCCCCCCCGCAACCACGCGTTGAGGGGATGGGGCCCAACGGGACCCCCTTGGTCTGGTAACTATTAAAACTTTGATCTTGGATGTGGATGCATTTGTGTGTGTGTGTTTTCATATGTGATTCACATCTCCTCGAAAACATGACGCAGTAACGGTGAAATTCTTACATATTCCGGTAGAGATTTACCTCACGATTTCAAATACCCCCCTCATCTGAAAATATGATTCATTATTTCCCAAGTTTTTTACTTAGTTCACCAATCTGACATTTTTAAAATCTAACATGCTGAAGCGAGCTGGATGACGTCACAATGCCTTTGCTCCTTGCGGCAAGCTGCGCAGAGTTTCCAACACACAGCCACGAGCTGCGAGTTACGTGGCCCAGCTGCCCATCCTCCCCCCAGGGGCTCTGAATTAAAGTCGTGGAATACGTGATGATGTCATGCAACCTGCTTCGCTGGGCTCCTTCAGTTTCTACAACATGGCGGCGGTGGTCATTATCGCAGCGCGGTCGCGGACAAGTGCAGTGGAAAAGTGGCCATGGCAGCCGTCACAGGGGACGACCTCCTCTCCGTCTCCCCCGCCCGATCGTCTTTCACGATAGTGAGTGTGCTTACCTCCGCTCAGCCCTCCGCTGCTTTTCACCGTCCTCAGATCGCTCCGGGCCTCGCTCTGGTCCACGCCGGCCAGCGCCTGCTGGGGAGGCCTGCTCTGTGACCTGGGTAGGTGCTGCTTCTACCCCCTCCCCCTCCACCCCCTCTCCAGGGCAGAGAAAGAGAGTGAGAGGGTGGGGGGGGGGGGAGAGGGTGTGGAGAGAGAGAGGGTAGAGGGAGCGGGAGAGGGGGTGGCGCAGAGAGGGGGGAGGAGGGGGAGAGGAGAGAGAGGAGATGGGGAGAGGAGAGAGAGGAGAGGGGGGAAGGCACCCTCCCTCTCTGGCCCCCCTCCCCTCCCTCTTTAGGGAGTTGTGAATATTGGGACCTATGGGTGAGTGGTGGAGTATTGCATTCGGGAACGAGCCCTCCCCTGTGACACTGCACCCGCTCCACCCCTGAATCTCTACCCCATCCCCCTCCCTCTCCCCCCCCCCCCTCTAGCCTTGCCTGCGCAGTTGGGGGTTATGCTTGAGTGGATAGGGTGGGGGATGGGGTAAAAGGAGCAAATTAATAATATTAGTATAAAATCAAGGGGGGGGGTTAGTGTGTGTGGAGGGGGGGTTAGTGTGTGTATGTGAGATGCCGAAGGCTGCCCCCCCCCATTCGAACCTCAGAGAGGCTCGAACGAAACTCCGTTTCTACAAGCCATACAACAGAACAATTAATTAACAAATACAGACAATTCAATTCACACAAATATCCATCACAGTGAATCTCCTCCTCACTGTGATGGAAGGCAAAGTCTTCTCTCTCCCCCGCACCATTTCTCTCCCGAGGTCGAAGCCCCAGGTGGGCGATGTTAAGTCCCACGGCCATTGAGGCTGCGCCAGGGGCGATGTACGGCCCCGCTCTAGGCCCAATGGTCACAGTTGGAGCCCCAGGTGGGCGCAGAAAAGTCCCGTGGCCAATGAAGCCGCGCCGGGCGATGTGCGGCCCCGCTCCAGGTCGCTCCAACCCCGCGACACGGGCTGGAGAAGCTGTGTTGCGGGAGCTCCGGAGAACGGACCCGCGAGCTCCCGATAGTCCACCTGTCTGGTCTTTTGTGTTGAATATCAGAGAGGGTTAGAGATTGGAATACACAGAGACACACAGACATACACGCACACAATACACATGCAGACAGTCACACACAGAGATACACGCACATACACACAACACATATGCACTCACACACACATACACACAGACATACATGCACACAACACACATGCAGACAGTCACACACAGAGATACACGCACATACACACAACACATGTGCACTCACACACACAGACATACATGCACACAACAAACATGCAGCACTCACAGACATACACATGCACACAACACACGTGCATACACACATACTCACACAGACATACACGCACACATGCACACACACACATACACACAGATATTCATACACACAGATGTACAGACATGTGCACCTGCTCACACACACTCACAGACATACACACACATACTCGCACACACATACTCACGCGGATATACTCACACATACACATATATGCACATACACAGACATGTGTACACGCAGACACACCTGCATACACTCACACACACACGCACAGGCATGCTCACACAGACACACAGACAAACACGCACACGCACACACATGCAGACATACACATACATGCACGGACATACTCACACACACATATCAACATACACTCACACACCTACACACACACACGCAGACTATATACAAACACACATCGACGCAGCCACACGCCCCTCCCACTCCTTCCCTTTCTCCGCCAACCGTCCCTCTTCTCTATTTCTTCCCCTTTTTCTCTCTCGCTCTCCCTCCGTTTTTCCCTCTCCCTGCCTTCTCCCTTTCTCACTATCTCTCCCTCACCCTCTCTCACTGTCTCTCCATCATTCTCTCTCCTTGTCTATCTCTCAGGCTCCCCATCACCCTTCTACACCCTCTCTGGCTACCCTCTCTCTGCTCTCAACAAGGGCGGCAGGGTGGGGCATCGGTACAGTTGCTGCCTGACAGCGAATGCAGCACCGGAGACGACGGGTTTGATCCCGACAATGGGTGCTGTCTGTATGGAGTTTGTATGTTCTCCCCCTGACCTGTGTGGGTTTTGCACCACACCAAAGACAAACAGGTTTGTAGGTTAATGGGCTTGGTAAATGTAAAAATTGAGTCGAGTGGGTGTAGAATGGTGTTAATGTGCGGGGATCGCTGGTCGGCGCAGACCTGGTGGGCTGAAGGGCCTGTTTCCACGCTATATCTCTAAAGTAATCTTATCCCATCTCAATCTCTCTCCTCCCTCTCTCTTTCACACCTTACTTTCCTCTCCATATATGATACGACAGGACTTTATTTATTCCAGCAGGGAAATTGATCTGCCAGTCATAAAACACAAGATACATGAAATTAAAGTGATGAGTGGAAAGGATTGGAGATGTGCAAAGATTTAGGAAGGGGGGGAGGGGAGGAGGGGGGGCAGTCGGTCTACCCCACAAAATACCTCTCACTCTTGCCCTGCCACTCTCTATCCCTTTGGCCCTTTCACTCCCTCTCCTTCACTCTCTATCCCTATCTCACTCCCTCTCCCCATCCACTCTCTGTCTCTCTCACTTTCTTTCCTTCCTTCTCCCTAAAGTTCAAGTCCTTCTCCTTAGTTCTTCCTCGATCGTGGGCCTCGAGCCCCCGTTGTCAGGATGATCTTGACTCCGGTATCCAGCGGCGTTCGGGCTCCTCCGCGTCGAGGCAATCAGCTCCTGCATCGGGTGGGATGTGAGCTCCGCTGCGCCGGGCGATCAAACCCCGCGCCGGGGCTGATAAACTTTTGGCGACTTTGGAGCTCCACCCGAGACTGCGAGCCCTTGATGTTGATTCCACGGTGGGAGCGATCCCAGGCAAGGGATCAGCTCCGATGTTAAGTCTGCGCCCCGCGATAGGGCTCAAAGTCAGTCCGAGGAGGCTTCCAGCTCCATCTATGGTAGGCCGCAGAGCCCGGAGAATGTGATCTGAAAATTGACCACATCTCCGGGAAGGTAAGAACCTGAAAAAAAAAGGTTACCCCGATCCCCTCCCCCCTCCCTCCTCCCCCCACATAAAACAAACCGAAGAACATTAAAACAAAACTTAATAAACTAAAAAATAACAAAAAGGGTGAAAAGATGAACAGACTCCATCTCCCCGCTGGTCGGTGCCCCTGGTGGTCTTCATGTGGTCTCCAATGTGTTATTGGCATCTTCCCACTATCTCTCTCTCTCTCTCTCTCTCTCTCTAGCAGAGTATATTATGAGCATCAGAGAGATGATCACAGCTTGTAGAGAAGTGAAATTAGATCTACGTGTAACAGAGCGAAGCCACTAGCTCCCGATACCATCAGTAAACAGACGTCAGGCACTGGGGAGTGTGGCCCTGGATAATGGGTTCCTAAATTATGTTGCGTGTGTGTGTGTGTGTGTGTGTGTGTGTGTGGGGGGGGGGGGGGGGGGTGTCTGTCTGTCTGTGTGTGTGGGTGGCTGTGTGTGTGTGTGTGTGGGGGGGTGTCTGTCTGTGTGTGTGTGTGTGGGTGGCTGTGTGTGTGTGTGGGAGTGTGGGTGCCTGTGTCTGTGTGTGAGTGAGGCAGGACTGGATAGAGGGAGCTTCATTCTGTGTGTGTCATCCTGGGAGGAATGTGTCACGGGATAATACAGAAGAAGTTTCACTGTGTGTGTGTCCGTGTGTGTGTCCGTGTGTGTGTGTGTCTGTGTGTGTGTGTGTGTGTGTGTGTGTGTGTGTGTGTGTCTGTGTGTGTGGGTGTCTGCGTGTGTCTGTGTGCGTGTGTGTGTGTGTGTCTGTGTCTGTGTGTTGGGGTGTCTGTGTCTGTGTGTCTGTGCCTGTGTGTGTGTGTGTGTGTGTGTGTGTGTGTGTGTGTGTGTGTGTGTGTGATGGAGCAGAGGGAGCTTCGCTCTGTATCTGACCTCTTCTTCTCCCCAGGGAAGGGAGGGGTGTGGACTGTCAGATAACTTTCTAGAAGGGCTTAAAAGCCACTTCAATGTTCCCTGGGCTGGCTTTGGACTATGTTCAGGACTGCACTTTTTGCAGTTGTCAAAATCAGTGCCAATGTTCACTCACTCACCTCGCACATCTCGCTGATAAGAGAATTGTTCTGCGGAACTTTCCAGAAGCCAGTCCAAACACCTGTCATCAAATACTCCACCAATCCTCTACAGATTTGGAGCATTACGCTCAGTTCTGGTCGCCCTCATTACAGGATGTGGAGGCTTTGGAGAGGGTGCAGAGGAGGTTTACCAGAACGCGGCCTGGATTAGAGGGCTTCTGCTACAGGGAGCGGTTGGATAGACTTGGGTTGTCTTCTCTGGAATTCCTGAGGTTGAGGGGAGTTCTGGTGGAAGTTTATAAAATATGAGAGGTATAGATACGGTAGACAGTCACAACCTTTCTCTTCCAGGGTGGGTATGCCCAACACTAGAGGGCACGGCTTTAAGGTGAGGGACAGTTTAGTGGAGGTGTGTGGGGCGTGTAGTTTCACACAGAGGGTGGTGGGGCCTGGAACACGCTGCTGGGAGTGGTGGTGGAGGCAGATATGATAGTGGAGTATGAAAGACTTTTGAATATGCGCGCAAGCAGATAACAGTTGGTCTTGGCATCATGTTCAGTGTGGACATTGTGGGCCGAAGGGCCTGCTCCTGTGGTATACTGTGCTATGTTGCAAATGTTAGTCTCTACCTCAACTACCTCCTCTGGCAGCTCTTTCCAGACCCCATCACCCTGGATTCCTATTGAATCATTCCCCCCCTCACCTTAATCCTATCTACTCTGGTTCTTGATTACCCTAATCTGGAGATAAAAGACTGTGCATTTACCCTATCTATTCTCCACACGATTATAGAAATTGGGAGGTCATGTTGCAGTTGTATAAGGCTGCATTTAGAGTATTGTGTTCAGTTCTGGGCACCGTGTCATAGGAACAATGCTGTCAACCTGGAAAAAGTCCAGAGAAGATTTATGAGGTTGCCAGGATTAGAGGATGTGAGCTATCGGAAAAGGTTGAGTAGGCTGGGTCTCTATTCCTTGGAGAACAGGAGGATGAGGGGTGATCTTATAAAGTTGTATAAAATCATGAGAGGAATAGACCGGGTAGATGCAGAGTCTCCTGCGCAGCGGAGGCGAATCAAGGGCCAGAAGACAAAGGTTTAAGGTGAAGGGGAAAATATTTAATAAGAATCTGAAGGGTAACTTTTTCACACAAAGGGTGGTCGATGTATGGTACATGCTGCCGCAGGAAGTAGTTGAGGCTGGGACTATCTCAACATTGAAGAAGCAGGCAGGTACCCGGATGGACAGGTTTGGACAGATATGTATCAAATGTTGGCAGGTGGGGCTAGCATAGCTGGGACATATTGGACGGTGTGGGCAAGAGGGCCAAAGGGCCCCGTTTCCATGTTGCATCACTTTATTATGAGTATATACATCTCAATAAGATCATCACTCATCCTCTTGCGCTCCAAGGCATAAAGTCCTAGCCTGCCCCAACCTCTCCTCTCAGGTCCTGGCAAATCCTCGTAAATCTTCACTGCACTCTTTCCAGCATGACAACATTCTTCCTATGGAAGGGTGACCAAAACTGAACACAATGCTCTAAATGTGCCCTCATCTCTTACTCCTAACAGTTCTGCCACTGGGTGGCGCCTACGATGGCCGTCTTGCCAGCAGTCTGTCTTGTCCCTTCAGTTTTTATTATTTTAATTATGTCTTGAACATTTGTTTTAATGTCTCTTGGTATGTTTTATGTGAGGGGGTGGGATAGGGGAAATTTTTTTCAGTGACTTGCGTTGACAGAGATGTGATTTTTCTCCGTGACACAACCCCGTCCCTGCCTTTGTGGTCTCCAACATGGTGTGGTGCAGCCTATCGTAGAGACCGGCCCGGTGGTTCGAGCCGCAGGTGCGGCGCGGATTTACCATCGCGGAGCCGAGGATCGCCAGTGTTGGAGCTCCAACCGCGGGGCCTGTGGACTTGAACACCGTGAAGCAGCGGTCTCCGGTAAGAAGTGGCCGGCTCGGGAGCTCCGTGCCGCGGAGTGTTCCGATCCGTCCCGATGCCGGAGTTTCGATCATCCTGACGAGAGGGCTTGAACATCGGACTGTCGGCAACGACCTCGTTCAAAGGCCCTGACCACGGGTGAACAGAGAAAGATGACTGAACTTTACTGCCTTCCATCACAGTGAGAAATATTGATTCCACTGTGGTGGATGTTCATGTTAAACTTTATTTTATGTCCTGTGTGTATTTTTGCTTTTTTTACTGTGACAATTAAATTGAATCTTGTGAGCTAATTTCAGTTTGGCAGTTTGGCCCTGCTCTCTCTCTTTGTCACCCCCTCACTTTTCCCTCCCTCTCTCCCCACGGCTCCACTCCCACCCCCTCCCCCTTCCTCTCCCACTTGACTCTTGGCCAGGGTCTGTTAACGGCATCTGTAGGGGCAGCCGCAGTTTGCGGAGCAGTAAAATTTAATCCACGAGTAACTGAGGGAGCTCACCGATCGTCAGCTCTCGAATTACAGGTCATTTGAAGTGTGTTTATGTGTATGAGTGTGAATGTGTGTGTGTGTGTGTGCGTGAGTGAGAGTTTGTGAGTGTGCGTGTGTGAGAGGGAGTGAGTGAGAGCGAGTGTGTGTGAGTGTGTGAGAGTGAGCATGCGTGTGTGTATGTGTGTGCAAGTGTGTGAGTGCGTGAGGGAGAACGTATGTGGTTGAGGGAGAATGTGTTAGAGTGTACGTGTGTGGATAGGAGAGGGAGGGAGAGAGAGGAGGAAGGGAGGAGTGGGGAGATAGGAGATAAAGCAGGGAGAAGGAGGTCAGAGATAGACAGAGCACAGATAGGGAGATAGAGAAAGGGAGAGAGGAGTGAGAGGTAAAGGAAGAGAGGGAGATAGAGAAAGTGGGTGAGTTGGGCCAAGGGACTAGTTTCCGTGCTGTGATTCTATGAGTCTATGACACTTGGACGGGTACATGGATATAAAGGTTTAGAGGGCGATGGGCCAAACGCGGGCAGGTGGGACTAGTTAGAGGGGGATGATGATCACCGTGGGTAAGTTGGGCCAAGGGGCTTGTTTCCGTGCTGTGTGACTCTGAGAAAGGATTAGGCGTGTTCCTCTTATTTCGCTAACTATCAGAAGCGTGCAGTGGGAAGGATAGCAGATCGGCTGGCAAAAGGTTCAGGGGGATTAGTACGTAACTCTAGCTGCCGGGAAAAAAATATGTTTACTGGCTGCACAGAAGGTCTCAATACCAAATATAATCCATGCTCACGTCCCTCGAGAGGGTCCCGCGCACTCCCTGTTCTACAAACGCAGGCCGACGAGGGATTATGTCACACTGGTGACCGGGCCAAACATGGTGGATGCAGTATCGGGTTATAGTTCTCACATGGAGAGTCTAATTCATATAGAGGTGCAGTGTGTCAATGACAGAAAAGAGAGAGAGAGAGAGAGAGAGAGAGAGATGAAGTGTGTCACAGAGAGAGGGGGAGGGAGAGGGGGAGAGGACGAGGGGGAGAGGACGAGGGGGAGAGGACGTGGGGGAGAGGACGTGGGGGAGAGGACGTGGGGGAGAGGACGTGGGGGAGAGGAAGAAAGAGAGGAAGAATTTGTCAGTCACATAGCATGGAAACAGGCCTTTCGGCCCAACTCACCTACGTCGGCCAAGATGCCCCATCTACACTAGTCCCACCTGCCCATCTTTGGCCCATATCTCTCTCATGTACCTGTCCCTCTCTCCCTCTCTCTCCCTCTCTCCCCCTCTCTCTCTCAGTCCTCTCTCTTCATCCCCCTCACACTCTCCTTTCTTCCTCTGGCCCTCTTTCCCTCGCTCACCCCCTTTCCCCCCTCCTCTACCCTGCTTTTGCCCCCATCCACTTCCCGTCCCAATAAACGAAAGCCTCTTAAACATCACTATGGCATCAGCCTCCACCACCACCCCCGGCAACACGTTCCAGTCGCCACCTCCCTCTGTGTAACACAACTGGGCCCGCACAGAAACATTGCCACCGTAGCAGTATAGAGTGGCTGTTTATTGGGGGTCAGGATCACTGTATCACCGGACAGAGTCACAGGTCGACATATCACCAGGTTCCTTCACTCCAAGACACTTCTCTTGTGAGCTGCGGCCAGACGTGGCCTTCACATCTGTCTCTGCACACCGATGGACACTGGGCTTGTCTGCCTTCTCCACTGCGGGAAGAAAGGGGAGACGACTGAAACGCTCCACACGGAAGGGGGGGAAAGGGTGGGGGGGGAGGGAGAGAGGGGGGAGGGAGAGAGGGAGAGAGGGGAGGGAGAGAGAGAGGGAGAGAGACAGGGGGGCGAGATGGGGGAGGGAGAGAGGGGGAGGGAGAGAGGAGGGGTGGAAAGGGGGTTGGAGAGGGGGAGAAGTGGGGGGGAAAGGGCAGGGAGAGAGAAGGGAGAGTTCAGAGATACAATGTGGATACCAGCCCTTTGACCCATAGAGTCCATGCCAACCAGCGATCACACATTAGTTCCATGTTATCCCACTTTCTCATCCATTCCCTACAGACTAGGGGGCAAGAGAGGCAGAGTGAGGGAGGCAGAGAGCTGAGTGACAGAGAGATAACAGTGAGAGGAAGTGAGACAGAGAGAATTGAGTCCATGCCGCCAGTTGACAAGATCAGTTAAGTTTAGAGATTCAGCGTTGAAACAGGCCCTTTGGCCCAGAGTCCGTGCCAACCAGCGATTACCCGTACACTAATTCTATCCTACACACTAGGCAGACTTTACACAAGGCAATTAACCTACAAACCTGTACGTCTTTGGAGTGTGGTAGGAAACTGGAGCCCCCTGGAAAAGCCATGTTGGCACAGGGACAACTCAGACAGCACCCGAGGTCAGGATTGAACCCGGGTGTCTGGCACTGCTGGGCAGCAACTCGACCGCTGCGCCACTGTGCCGAGATTAAAAGAGGAGAAAGGGGGGGGGGATAGAGAGGGGGAGGAGAGAAGGAGGTAATACCATAGTTTGTGTGCATGTGTGAGCGATGGACTCTCTCTCACCCTCTCTTCCCACCCTCTCTCTCCCGCCAGTCTTTTTCCTTCTCTCTCCCTCCCTCCCTCTTTCTCTCTCTCCCCCTCTTCACCTCTGTCCATCCCGTTCCCCCTCTCACCGCTCAGCTGTGCCTCCTCTTTGTCGACCCACAGACAGTATTCAGGACGATTCAGGAACTTTTTGCTGGTGCCGCAAGCGACACAGGTGACTGTGGTGAAACGCTGCTGACGTTCTGTGAAAATCAACCAGAGAAAACGCACTGTGGGAGCAGGGCCGTCTTAACGCATGGGCACGCTGGGCAGTTGCCCGGGGCCCCACGAGCATTGGGGCCCCAATGCAAATCTACGTATTGTTGAATGTTATTGTAGAACATGAAAACGGAGAAGAACATATAAGAAGGAAAGTAGATGAGCTTGAGGCTCAGTTAGAGGTTGGTAGATATGACATTGTGGGGATTACTGATACGTGGCTGCAGGAGGATCAGGCCTGGGAACTTAATATTCACGGTTATGCATCCTATAGAAAGGACATGCAGGTGGGCAGTGGAGTGGGGGTAGCTTTTCTGGTGACGAATGGAATTTGGTCCCTTGCGAGGGAAGACATAGGGACTGACGAGATAGAGTCACTGTGGATTGAGCTGAGGAATTGTAAAGGCAAGAAGACACTAATTGGTGTTATCTATAGACCCCCAAATAGTAGCCCGGATGTAGGGTGTAAGTTGCAGCAGGAGTTAAAACTTGCATGTAACAAAGGTAATGCCACTGTGGCGATGGGGGATTTCAATATGCAGGTAGACTGGGAAAATCAGGTTGGTTCAGGACCCCAAGAAAGAGAGTTTGTAGAGTGCCTCCGAGATAGAGTCTTAGAGCAGCTTGTAATGGAGCCAACCAGAGAAAAGGCAATTCTGGATTTAGTGTCGTCCAATGAACCAGATTTAATAAGAGGACTCGAGGTAAAGGAACCGCTTGGAGGTAGTGATCATAATATGATTAGTTTTAAACTGCAATTTGACAAGGAGAAAGTTAAATTGGAAGTGTCAGTGATGCGGTTGAACAAAGGGGACTATGAAAGCATGAGAGGGGAGCTGGCCAAGGTAGACTGGAAAGGGATACTAGCAGGAATGACGGTGGAACAGCAATGGCAGGAATTTCTGGGCATAATCCGGAAGACACAGGATCATTTCATTCCAAAAAGGAAGAAAGATTCCAAGGGGGGTAGGAGGCAACTGTGGCTGACAAGAGAAGTTAGGGATGGATTAAAACTAAAATAAAAGATGTATAACTTAACAAAGAGTTGCCAGAGACAGAGGATTGGGAAACTTTCATAGGAAATAAAACAGGCAATACCGGCTGAAAAGATGAAGTGCGAGGGGAAGCTGGTCAGGAATGTAAAGGAGGACAGAAAAGCTTATTTAGATATGTTGAGGGAACGAAAATAGCAAAGTCAAATGTGGGTGCCTTGAAGGCAGACACGGGTGAAATTATTATGTGGAACAATGAAATGCCAGAAGAGTTGAACAGGTACTTCGGATCTCACTTCACTAAGGAAGACACAAACAATCTCCGGACAGAGGATCTAAGGGGGTCGAGGAACTGTAAGAAATGTTCATTAGGCAAGAAATAGTTTGGGTAGGCTAATGGGGCTGAAGGATGATAAATCCCCTGGACCTGATGGTCTGCATCCCAGGGTTCATGTTCCAATGTTCAATAGATTCAGGAGCTGTTCCTGTGGATTGGAGGATAGCTAATGTTATCCCACTTTTCAAGAAAGGAGCGAGAGAGAAAACGGGGAATTACAGACCAGTTAGCTTGACCGGTGGTGGGAAAGATGCTGGAGTCAATTATTAAAGAGGTAATAATGGGGCATTTGGATACCAGTGAAATGATTAGTCCAAGTCAGCATGGATTTATGAAAGGAAAATCATGCTTGACTATCCTACTGGAATTTTTTGAGGATGTGAAAAGTAAAATGGATGAAGGAGAACCAGTGGACGTAGTGTATCTAGACTTTCAGAAAGCCTTTGATAAGGTCCCGCACGGGAAACTGGTGACTAAAATTAGAGCACATGGTAGGGTGTTGATGTGGATAGAAAATTGGTTGGCAGACAGGAAGCAAAGAGTAGAATGAACGGGTCCTTTTCAGAATGGCAGGCAGTGGCGAGTGGAGTGCCGCAAGGCTCGGTGTTGGGGCCGCAACTGTTTACCATATATTAATGTTTTGGATGAAGGAATTATGAGCAACGTTAGCAAGTTTGCGGATGACACAAAGCTGGGTGGCATTGTGAACTGTGAAGAGGATGTTAGGAGGTTGCAGGGTGACCTGGACAAGTTGAGTGAGTGGGAAGATGTGTGGCAGATGCAATATAATATAGATAAATGTGAGGTTATCCACTTTGATGGCAAAGGTTAGGTAAGGGGGAGGTATAGTGAGACCTGGGTGTCCTTGTACACCGGTCACTGAAAGTTGGCGTGCAGGTACAGCAGGCAGTGAAGAAAGCTAATGGAATGTTGGCCTTCATAACAAGAGACTTTCAGTATAGGAATAGAGAGGTTCTTCTGTAGTTCTATAGGGCTCTGGTAAGACCACATCTGGAGTATTGCGTACAGTTTTGGTCTCCAAATTTGAGGAAGGCCATCCTTGTGATTGAGGCAGTGCAGCGTGGGTGCACGAGATTGATCCCTGGGATGGCGGGACTGTCATATGAGAAAAGATTGAAAAGACTAGGCTTGTATTCACTGGAGTTTGGAAGGATGAGCGGGCATCTTATAGAAACATAAAATTATAAAAGGGTACACAAAAGGCTGGAGAAACTCAGCGGGTGCAGCGAAGGAGCGAAGGAGATAGGCGACGTTTTGGGTCAAGACCCTTCTTCAGATTATAAAAGGACTGGACAAGCTAGATGCAGGAAAAATGTTCCCAATGTTGGGCGAGTCCAGAACCAGGGGCCACAGTCTTAGAATAAAGGGGAGGCCATTTAAGACTGAGGTGAGAAAAAACATTTTCACCCAGAGTTGTGAATTTGTGGAATTCCCTGCCACAGAGGGCAGTGGAGGCCAAATCACTGGATGGATTTAAGACAGTTAGATGGAGCTCTTGGGGCTGGTGGAATCAAGGGAGATGGGGAGAAGGCAGGCACGGGTTATTGATTGGGGACGATCAGCCATGATCACAATGAATGGCGTTGCTGGCTCGAAGGGCCGAATGGCCTCCTCCTGCACCTATTTTCTATGTTTCTATGTTACATCGGAAGTGCATGATAGCATCTTTGATTCGGCATAAAGAAACTGGAAGTGTAGGGGCCCCAGTGCATTGCTTTGCCCGGGGGCCTATAATGCTGTTAAGACGGCCCTGAACGGGAGCGCGCACTTTCAGGGAGCCCATAATCCATGCCCACACTCCCCAGTGCTGGGACAGTGGAGCGCCACATTGTCAGGGAGGTGAGGGGAGGGCGGGCTCAGGGTGCGTGAGAGGGGGGAGACTGGAATAGTTGTTCAGAAGAGCAGGGGAACAGTTCCTTACTTCTTTGCCTGACTTTGGAAGTGATTCCAGGCACCAGGAGAGAGAAGCATTTCTTGCATACGCAGCGTTTCACTGACGGGTCCCTGAACAAGACAAAACCGCAGATCAGTGCAGAATCTTCACCTAGGCCAGAAGCTGCTATCCACATCTGCACCTTCCCAACCCTTTACACACAAGAGGGCGGCACTGTGGTGCAGCGGTAGAGTTGCTGCCAGACACCCGGGTTCGATCCTGACTACGGGTGCTGTCTGTACGGAGTTTGTACGTTCTCCCCATGACCATCTGGTTTTTCTCCGAGATCTCTGGTTTCCTCCCACACTCCAATGACGTACAGGTTTGTACGTTAATTGGCTTGGTATAAATGTAAATTGTCCCAAGTATCTGTAGGATAGTGTTAATGTGTGGAACCTCCATTCCATTGACTCTATCTACACCTCACGCTGCCTCGGCAAGGCCAGCAGCAGAATCAAAGATCAGTCTCATCCCGGTCACTCCCTCTTCTCCCCTTTCCCATCAGCCAAGAGGTACTGAAGTGTGAAAGGGTACACCTCCAGATTCAGGGAGTTTCTTCCCACCTGTTATCAGGCAACTGAACCATCACATCACAACCAGAGAGTAGTCCTGACGTTCCATCAGCCTCACTGGAGACTATTTTTGATCGGACTTCACTGGACTTTATCTTGCACTTCACCTTTACCCAGTATCTGTACTCTGCCGATGACGCGATTGTAATCATGTGTTGTCTTTCTGCTGACTGGTTAGCACACAACAAAAAACCTTTCACTGTACCTCAGTGACACTTGTGACAATAAACTAAAGTAAACACTCTCTCTCCGTCTCTCTCCGCCCCCCCTCACCCCCCCTCTCCATTGAGTATTGTTGACCAGGTCTGTTACGCTGCTGAAAGCAAGAGTTTCATTCTTCAATTTTCATAACAAATGAAAATTGAACACTTTTAACTCCTCCCTCTCATTAACCCCTTCTCCCCGTCTCCCTCTCCTCCCACCATCTCTCTCTCCCCCCTCCTATCTCTCCCCCAGTGTGGGATCAGACTGTGCTCACCGCCGTAGCACCAGCCGGCGGCAGACACTGCGCTGGGTGTGGGAGAGGAAGCGCATCAGGCCCGGTTGCCCTGGGTTCGTCGCCAACATCAGGTGTGCTGCCTGTGGGGAGATAGAGATGGGGGAGAGAAGGGCGGGGGGGAGAGAGGGGGAAGAGAGAGAGGGGAGAGAGGGTGAGAGAGAGGTGGGGAAGTGAGAGAGGGGGAGAGGAGAAAGAGAGAAGGGAGAGAGATGGAGGGGGGGAGAGAAAGAGGGGGGAGTCGGTTAGAGGGCTTGGAGGTGAGAGTGTGGGGGTCACGGGCAGGGTTTGGGGCACAGGCCGGGTGATGAGACGGAGCGGGGAAGGGGCCAGCATCCGCGGGCGGGGTGGAGTCCCGGAGTTGGGTTGACGGGTCAAGTGTTCAGGGGGCTGGGCTGGGCTGGGCCGGGTTTGGGAGTGCGGGGTGACGGGGTGTGTAACCTGATGCAGAAAGTTGACCCGCAGCAGCGCGTCGCGGTCCCGCACCGCCGGCGTCATCGTCCTCGACCTCGCCGTTCTACGTCAACTCGTCATCGTCCTCGCTACGTCATCCCGTCACCACCACCGCCGCCGCCGTGCGTCATGGCGTCACCGGCAGCGCATCTGCCCCGCCCCCACACATGGACCTTGGGGAGAGGTGGTCTCCTCAAAGAGGCCAGTGGGTGCAAGCCTTTTACACCACCAGTTCATTAGTTCAGATCCCAGCTGTACTGCTGGCTAATTAATGGCATGTTGGCCTTCATGGCAAGAGGACTTGGGTTTAGGAGCAAGGAGGTTCTACTGCAGTTGTACAGGGCCCTGGTGAGACCACACCTGGGGTATTGTGTGCAGTTACGCTCTCCTAATTTGAGGAAGGACATTCTTGCGATTGAAGGAGTGCAGCGTAGGTTCACCAGGTTGATTCCCGGGTTGGCAGGACTGACATATGATGAAAGAATGGAGCGACTGGGCTTGTATTCACTGGAATTTAGAAGGATGAGAGGGAATCTTAGAGAAACATAAAATTCTGAGAGGATTGGACAGGCTAGATGCAGGAAAAATGTTCCTGATGGTGGGGAAGTCCAGAACCAGGGGTCACAGTTTAAGAATAAACTAGACCATCGGGTCTGCTCCCCCAATGCAAGATTCCACCACTCACCCATTTACCCAACGCAAGCCGTTCCCCCAATGCAATATTGCACCACTCACACATAGCCCCCAACTGCACAAGTCCCGGGATCGGCCCTCACTCCAGCACCACCCTCACCACCGGGCGTCGGCATCCACCGGCAAGTGCTGGAGTGCCCCTCTCTCCCGGAGTGTCCCGTCCTCCCTTGCGAGTGCATTGTGATGACACCGCAAATGGGTGAGTTTTCGTGCATTTTTTTTAAAGGTTAAATTATTAAAAACCTTGGAAATATAGGTGGGAATGCGATGGGAAGATGTATATTGCCTTGACGGGAAAAAAATGAGTAGAATGTGTGAAAATGGGAAGGCTGGGGCCTAGCATTTGGAAGAAAATAGGAATTGGCCAGATATTGACACACACACACAAAACCAAAAACAAGACAAAGAATTTTAGTATTATAGAGATGGTAGGCCATTTAGGACTGTGATGAGAAAAACGTTTCCACGCCGACAGTTGTGAATCTGGAATTCTCTGCCACAAGGCACTGGAGGCCATTTCACTGGATGTGTTCAAGAGTGAATTACAGTGCCCTCCATAATGTTTGGGACAAAGAACCATCATTTATTTGTTTGCCTCTATACTCCGCAATTTGAGATTTGTAATTGAAAAAAATCACATCGTAAAGTGCACATTGTCAGATTTTAAATAATGCTCAATTGGGTTCAGATCGGCTGATAGATTTGGCCACTCAAGAACTGAGTGTTTAGTTCGTAAAACTCCTTTGTTGCTTTTGCAGTATGTTTGGGATCATTGTCTTGCTGTAGAATGAACCACCGGCCAATGAGTTTTGAGGCATTTGTTTGAACTTGAGCAGATAGGATGTGCCTATACACTTCAAAATTCATTGTGCTACTACCATCAGCTGTTGTATCATCAATGAAGATAAGTGAGCCAGTACCTTCAGCAGCCATACATGCCCAGGCCGTAACACCCCGACCACCGTGTTTCACAGATGAGGTGGTATGCTTTGGATCTTGGGCAGTTCCTTCTCTCCTCCATACTTCGCTCTTGCCATCACTCTGATATAAGTTAATATTTATCTCAACTGTCCACAAGACCTGTCCAGAACTGTGTTTGCTCTTTCAAGTACTTCTTGGTAAACTGTACTCTGGCCATCCTATTTTGCAGCTAACCAGTGGTTTGCATCTTGTAGTGTAGCCTCTGTATTTATGTTCATGAAGTCTTCTGTGGACAGTCGTCATTGACAAATCCACACTTGAAGAGTGTTTCTGATCTGTCGGACAGGTGATTGGGGATTTTTCTTTATTAGAAACAAAGAAAAATAGGTGCAGGAGTAGGCCATTCGGCCCTTCGAGCCTGCACCGCCATTCAATGTGATCATGGCTGATCATTCAACTCAGTATCCTGTACCTGCCTTCTCTCCATAACCCCTGATCCCTTTAGCCACAAGTGCCACATCTAACGCCCTCTTAAATATAGCCAATGAACTGGCCTCAACTACCTTCTGTGGCAGAGAATTCCAGAGACTCACCACTCTCTGTGTAAAGAATGTTTTCCTCATCTCGGTCCTAAAGGAATTCCCCCTTATCCTTAGACTGTGACCCCTTGTTCTGGACTCCCCCAACATTGGGAACAATCTTCCAGCATCTAGCTTGTCCAACCCCTTAAGAAGCCCTTATAACCCCTTATAGAGATAATTCGACTGTCATCAGGTCTTCCTTGGCCTGCCAGTCCTTTTGCGCTTAGTAAGCTCACCAGTGCTCTCTTTCTTATCAATGATGTTCCAAACAGTTGATTTTGGTAAGCCTGATGTCTCTAACAGTTTTATTTTTGTTTCTCAGTCTCATAATGGCCTCTTTGACTTTCATTGGCACAACTTTGGTCCACATGTTGATAAACAGCAATAAAAGTTTCCAAAGGTGCTGAAAAGACTGGAGGAAAGATTAGGTGCTGAGTGCTCTCTTATACCTGCATTAAGGAGGCAATTAAACACACCTGAGCAATTTCAAACACCTGTGAATCCATGTGTCCCAAACATTATGGTGCCCTGAAATGGGAAGACTATGTATAAACACAGCTGTAATTTCTACATGGTGGAACCAAAATGTATAAAAATGCCATTTAATAAAGTCTGACAATGTGTACTTTGACCACATGTGATTTTTGTTATTACAAATCTCAAATTGTGGAGTACAAAGGCAAATAAATAAATGATGGGTCTTTTTCCCCAAACATTATGAAGGGCACTGTAGATTTAGCTCTTAGGGTTAAGGGATACAGGGAAAAAGCCGGAACGGGGTACTGATTTTGGATGATCAGCCATGATCATATTGAATAACGGTGCTGGCTCAAAGGGCCGAATGGCCAACTCCTGCACCTATTTTCTATGTTTTCTATGTTTCTAAGCAATGTGTTAGTCAACTAACCTGCTACTTAAACCGCTGGTTAATCACTAATCCTACTGCTTGTTAAACATCTACACGCACTCTTTCTCCCCCTCCCCCCTCTCATTTAGTGCAAGATATAACAATGATGTCCGGTACAGTCTGAGTAAAGACAGTTCAAAGGTCTCCAATGAGGTAGACCTCTCTGTCCTATCTCGTATACGACCTCTCTGTCCTGGGTCTCCTCCATGGCCAGAGTGAGCAACACCGCAAATTGGAGGAAAAGCACCTCATATTCCGCTTGGGGAGTCTGCATCCTCTTGGCATGAACATTGAATTCTCTCAATTCTGTTGACCCTTGCTGTCTCCTCCCCTTCCCACCTCTCCCTCAGCCCTCGGGCTCCTCCTCCTTTTTCCTTTCTTCCCCCCGCCTCCCCCCACCTCCCATCAGTCTGAAGAAGGGTTTTGGCCTGAAACGTTACCTATCTCCTTCACTCCATAAATGCTGCTGTACCCGCTGAGTTTCTCCAGCTTTTGTGTACCCTCTTCAAAGAGGTAGATGGGAGGTCAGGACCACACTCTGATGAAGGATGGTTCAGTTGCCTGATTAGAGTTTGGAAGAAACAGTTCTAGAATTTGGAGGTGTGTGTTTTCAAACTTTCTGTACCACGTGCCTGATGGGAGAAGGGAGAAGGGGGAGTGACTGGGATGAGACTGGTCCTTGATTATAATGGTGCACTTGCCGAGGGAGCATGAGGTGTAGATGGAGTCAATGGGAGATTGGTTTGTGTCTGGGGTACGCCCACAACTCTCTGCAATTATTGCGGTCTTAGATGGAGTTGTTCTTAAACCAGACTGCAATGCATCCCGATCATATGCTTTCAATAGTGCATCTAGAAGTTGGTAGAAGTTAGTGAGGGTTGTTGGGGACATGCAAAAATGTCTAAGCCTTCTAAGGAAGTAGACTATTGATGTGCTTTCTTGGCTCTAGCTTTGACGTGGCTGGTCCAGGACAAATTGCTGGTGATATTTATTCCTGGGAACCTGAAGCTTTCGACCATCTCCACTTTGGCACCATCAATGTAGACTGAGGTGTATATGCTGCTTCACTTCTGAGTTTTGCCTTGCTGAAATTGAGGAGAAGTTGGCTTGGCACCAGGTTACAAGGTTCACAATCTCCTTTCTCTATTCCATCTCGTCATTATTCCATCTCCAGCCCACTATAGTGTTGCCATCTGCAAACCTAGAGATTGAAATGGATTGATATTTGGTCGCACAGTTCTGAGTACATAAGGAGTATAATAGGTGGCTGAGAATGCATCCTTGTGGGGCACCAGTGTTCAGAATGATGGTAGAGGAAGATTTGTCACCTTTCCTCATTGATTGTGGTCTGTGGGTCAAGAAGTCAAGGATCCATTTGCAGAGAGAAATGCTGTCTCCGTTCCATGAGTTTGGAGATGAGCATGGTTGGGATAATGGTATTAAAAGAAGAGCTACTACTGATAAAGAGCAAAATGTAGGAAACTAGATGCCGCTGAATACACAAAATGACACAAAGTGCTGGAGTAATTGCGCGGGTGAGGTAGCATCTGTGGAGAACATGGATAGGCGACGTTTTGGGTTGGCACCCTTCTTCAGACTGATTGTGGGGACGGGGCAGATGCTGGAAAAGGCAGAGGCAGATGGTTATAACAAAGCCCAGATATAACAACATTAGGTGTGAGGTCTTTGAAGAGCTATGGAATGCGATCAGGGGTGGAGGAGAGAAATAGGTGGGAGTCCAGGTGTGCCCAGGGAAGGGAAATTGGAGACTGCACTCATACCATTGGTTTATAAGTTATCCAAACAGAATATGAGGTGCTGTTTTTCCGGTTTGTGTGTGGCCTCACTCTGGCAATGGAGGAGACCCTGGACGTAAAGGTCAGTGTGGGAATGGGAGGTACAATGGTTAGCATCTGGGAGATCCAGTCGGCCTTGGCGGACTGGGCGCAAGTGTTCAATGAAATGATCGCTGAGTCTACGTTTGGTCTCGCCAATATACAGGAGCACTGCATGCAGTAGATGAGGTTAGAGGAGGCTTACTTCAACCTCTGTCTCACTTGGAAGGACTGATGGGGTCTCTGGATGGAGTGGAGGAAAGAGGTATAAGGACAGGTGTTACGTCTCCTGTGGGTGCAAGGGAAAGTACCTGGGTTTAGATGGGAAAGAAGCAAGAATTTGCGGAGGGAGCGGTCTCTGCAAAAGGTGGAAGGAGATGGAGATGGGATGATGCGACTCAGAGTGGGATCACGTTGGAGATGGCGGAAATGTTGGAGTAGAAACATAGAAATTAGGTGCAGGAGTAGACCATTCGGCCCTTCGAGCCTGCACCACCATTCAATATTATCATGGCTGATCATCCAACTCAGTATCCCGTACCTGCCTTCTCTCCATACCCTCTGATCCCCTTAGCCACAAGGGCCACATCTAACTCCCTCTTAAATATAGCCAATGAACTGGCCTCAACTACCCTCTGTGGCAGAGAGTTCCAGAGACCCACCACTCTCTGTGTGAAAAAAGTCCTTCTCATCTCGTCCTAAAGGATATCCCCCTTATCCTTAAGCTGTGACCCCTTGTCCTGGACCTCCCCAACATCGGGAACAATCTTCCTGCATCTAGCCTGTCCAACCCCTTAAGAATTTTGTAAGTTTCTATAAGATCCCCTCTCAATCTCCTAAATTCTAGAGAGAATCAACCGAGTCTATGGAGTCTTTGTTCATAAGACAGTCCTGACATCCCAGGAATCAGTCTGGTGAACCTTCTCTGCACTCCCTCTATGGCAATAATGTCCTTCCTCAGATTTGGAGACCAGAACTGTACACAATACTCCAGGTGTGGTCTCACCAAGACCCTATACAACTGAAGTAGAACCTCCCTGCTCCTATACTCAAATCCCTTTGCTATGAAAGCTAACATACCATTCGCTTTCTTCACTGCCTGCTGCACCTGCATGCCTACTTTCAATGACTGGTGTACCATGACACCCAGGTCGCGCTGCATCTCTCTTCCTAATCGGCCTCCATTTAGATAATAGTCTGTTTTCCTATTTTTGCCACCAAAGTGGATAACCTCACATTTATCCACATTATACTGCATCTGCCAAACATTTGCCCACTCACCCAGCCTATCCAAGTCACCTTGCAGTCTCCTAGCATCCTCCTCACAGCTAACACTGCCCCCCAGCTTAGTGTCATCCGCAAACTTGGAGATATTGCCTTCAATTCCCTCATCCAGATCATTAATGTGTATTGTAAATAGCTGGGGTCCCAGCACTGAGCCTTGCGGTACCTCACTAGTCGCTGCCTGCCATTGTGAAAACGACCCGTTTACTCCTACTCTTTGCTTCCTGTTTGCCAGCCAGTTCTCTATCCACATCAATACTGAACCCCCAATGCCGTATGCTTTAGGTTTATATACTAATCTCTTATGTGGGACCTTGTCGAAAGCCTTCTGGAAGTCCAGATACACCACATCCACTGGTTCTCCCCTATCCACGCTACTAGTTACATCCTCGAAAAATTCCACAAGATTAGTCAGACATGATTTACCTTTCGTAAATCCATGCTGACTTTGTCCAATGATTTCACCACTTTCCAAATGTGCTGCTATCCCATCTTTAATAACGGACTCTAGCAGTTTCCCCAGTACCAATGTTAGACTAACTGGTCTGTAATTCCCCGTTTTCTCTCTCCCCCCCTTCTTAAAAAGAGGGGTTACGTTTGCTACCCGCCAATCCTCAGGAACTACTCCAGAATCTAAAGAGTTTTGAAAGATTATCACTAATGCATCCACTATTTCCGGAGCTACTTCCTTAAGTACTCTGGGATGCAGCCTATCTGGCCCTGGGGATTTTTCGGCCTTTAATCCATTCAATTTACCCAACACCACTTCCCGACTAACCTGGATTTCACTCAAGTCCTCCTTTGACACGCGGCCCCCTGCTATTTCCGGCAGATTATTTATGTCTTCCTTAGTGAAGACGGAACCAAAGTAGTTATTCAATTGGTCCGCCATATCCTTGTTCCACATGATCAACTCACCTGTTTCTGACTGCAAGGGACCTACATTTGTTTTAACTAATCTTTCTCTTCACATATCTATAAAAACTTTTGCAGTCAGTTTTTATGTTCCCTGCCAGTTTTCTTAGGTAATCTATTTTTCCTTTCCTAATCAAGCCCTTTGTCCTCCTCTGCTGGTTTCTGAATTTCTCCCAGTCCTCTGGTATGCTGCTTTTTCTGGCTACTTTGTACGCATCATCCTTTGCTTTGATACTATCCCTGATTTCCCTTGTTATTCACGGATACACTACCTTTCCTGATCTATTCTTTTGCCAAACTGGGATGAACAATTTTTGTAGTTCATCCATGCAGTCTTTAAATGTCTTCCATTGCGTATCCACCGTCAACCCTTTTAGAATTGATTGCCAGTCAATTTTGGCCAATTCACGTCTCATACCCTCAAAGTTACCTTTTCTTAAGTTCTGAACCATTGTTTCTGAATTAACAATGTCACTCTCCATCCTAATGAAGAACTCGACCATATTATGGTCACTCTTGCCCAAGGGGGCACGCACAATAAGACTGCTAACTAACCCTTCCTCATTACTCAATACCCAGTCTAAAATAGCCTGCTCTCTCGTTGGTTCCTCTACATGTTGATTTAGATAACTATCCCGCATACTTTCCAAAAAATCCTCTTCCTCAGCGCCCCTGCCAATTTGATTCACCCAATCTATATGTAGATTGAAGTTGCCCATTATAACTGTTTTGCCTTTGTCGCACGCATTTCTAATTTCCTGTTTGATACCATCCCCAACTTCACTACTCTGTTAGGTGGCCTATACACAACTCCCACTAGCGTTTTCTGCCCCTTAGTGTTTCGCAGCTCTACCCATACCGATTCCACATGCTCCAAGCTAATGTCCTTCCTTTCCATTGCGTTAATCTCTTCTCTAACCAGCAACGCTACCCCACCTCCTTTTCCTTTCTCTCTATCCCTCCTGAATATTGAATATCCCTGGATGTTCAGCTCCCAGCCTTGGTCACCCTGGAGCCATGTCTCTGTGATCCCAACTATATCATACTCATTAATAGCTATCTGCACGTTCAACTCATCCACTCCACCTTATTACGAATACGCCTTGCATTGAGACACAAAGCCTTCAGGCTTGTTTTTACAACGCTCTTACCCCTTATACAATTTTGTTGAGAAGTGGCCCTTTTTGATTTTTGCCCTGGTTTTGTCTGCTTGCCACTTTTACTTTTCACCTTGCTCCCTATTGCTTCCACCCTTGTTTTACACCCACCTGCCTCTGTGCTCTTGTACCCATCCCCCTGCCACATTAGTTTAAATCCTCCCCGACAGCACTGGCAAACACTCCCCCAAGGACATTGGTTCCATTCCAGTCCAGGTGCAGACCGTCCTGTTTGTACTGGTCCCACCTCCCCCAGAAATGGTTCCAGTGCCCTAAAAATTTGAATCCCTCCCCCTTGCACCATTTTTCAAGCCACGTATTCATCTGCAATATCCTCCTATTTCTACTCTGACTGGCCCGTGGTACTGGTAATAATCCAGAGATTATTACCTTTGAGGTCCTACTTTTAAGTTTATCTCCTAGCTCCTTAAATTCACCTTGTAGGACCTCATCCCTTTTTTTACCTATATCGTTGGTGCCAATATGCACCACGACAACTGGCTGTTCACCCTCCCCCTCCAGAATGTTCTGCAGCCGTTCAGTGACATCCCTGACCTTTGCAACAGGGAGGCAACATACCATCCTGGAGTCTCGTTTGCGGGCACAGAAACGCCTATCTATTCCCCTGACAATTGAATCCCCTATTACTATTGCCCTTCCCCTCTTTCCCCCATCATGTGCTGCAGAGCCACCCATGGTGCCATGAACTTGGCTGCTGCTGCATTCCCCTGATGAGCCATCTCCCTCAACAGTATCCAAAATGGTAAACCTGTTTAGTAAGGAGATGACCACAGGGGACTCCTGCACTATCTGCCTACTGCTTTGATGGCTATTGGCCACCCGCTCCCTTTCTGTCCTCTTACCTTTTACCTGTGGCGTGACCAACTCGCTGTATGTGTTTTCCACGACTTTCTCTGCATCGTGGATGCTCCAGTATGAATCCAGCCACAGCTCCAATCGTTCAATGCGGTCTGCCAGGAGCTGCAGCTGGACATACTTCCTGCAAATGTAGTCACCAGGGACACCGACAATATCCCTGATCTCCCACATGTTGCAGGCTGAGCAAACCATGGGGCCAATTTCCACTGACATCTTACTCCCAAATTACTCTGTATTAAATATATATATATTTTTTAATTTATTTTTTATTAAACACAAAACTTTATCCTTTAAACTTTACTAATAAATACTGAATCCCTAACTCCCAGAATCCTTAGCTCCCAGAATCCTTAGCTCCCAGAATCCTTAAACCTGAAGGCAGAAATGTAAAAATGTAAACCCCGGGTTTCAGCCAATCAGCTGCTTCCTCTGGTCCTCTTCAACCAATCGGAGGCTTCACCAGATCCCCTCTCTGGAAGTGAGATGGAACGTTGCAGATGCTGGTCTACTCACAGCGCAGGTAGCTCCCCCCTCACTGACCCACGGCTCCCCGGGCCTCTGTGAAAAGCAAGCCCCGCGCTAGATTTATACTCACAGTGCAGGTAACTCCACCCTCACTGACCCACGGCTCCCCGGGCCTCTGTGAAAAGCAAGCCCCGCGCTAGATTTATACTCACAGCGCAGGTAACTCCACCCTCACTGACCCACGGCTCCCCGGGCCTCTGTGAAAAGCAAGCCCCGCGCTAGATTTATACTCACAGCGCAGGTAGCTCCCTCCGCTCTCTCCAACGGCTCCCCGGGCCTCTGTGAAAAGCAAGCCCCGCGCTAGATTTATACTCACAGCGCAGGTAACTCCACCCTCTCTCACCAACGGCTCCCCGGGCCTCTGTGAAAAGCAAGCCCCGCGCTAGATTTATACTCACAGCGCAGGTAACTCCACCCTCACTGACCCACGGCTCTCCGGGCCTCTGTGAAAAGCAAGCCCCGCGCTAGATTTATACTCACAGCGCAGGTAACTCCACCCTCACTGACCCACGGCTCCCCGGGCCTCTGTGAAAAGCAAGCCCCGCGCTAGATTTATACTCACAGCGCAGGTAGCTCCACCCTCTCTCTCCAACGGCTCCCCGGGCCTCGAGTATGATGTGTTGGATGCGGAGGCATCAGGTCACAAGTGATAGGAGCAGAAAAAGGCCATTCGGCCCATCAAGTCTACTCCAACATTCAATCATGGCTGATCAAACGCTCCCTTCTAACCCCATTCTCCTGCCTTCTCCCTATAACCTGACACCTGTACTAATCAAAAATCTATCTATCTCTGCCTTTTAAAAATATCCACTGACTTGGCCTCTACAGCCTTCTGCGGCAAATAAATCTACAGATTCACCACCCTCTGACTAAAGAAATGTATCCTCATCTCCTTCGTAAAAGAATGTCCTTTAATGCTGAGGCTATGACCTCTAGTACTTGACTCTCCCACTAGTGGAAACATCCCCTCCACGTCCACTCTATCCAAACCTTTCACTATTCTACATGTTTCAATGAGGATTCCCCTCATTCTTTTAAACTCCAGCGCATACAGGACCAGTGCCAACAAACACTCATCACTGGTTAACCTACTCATTCCTGGGATAATTCTTGTAAACTTCCTCTGGACCCTCTCCACAGCCAGCACATTCTCCCTCAGATATGGTGCCCAATATGGTGCTCACAATATTCCAAATGTGGCATGACCAGCACCTTATAGAGCCTCAGCATTACATCCCTGTTTTTGTATGCTATCATTGAGTTTGCTTTCTTTACCACCGATTCGACTTGCAGATTAACGTTTTGGAAATCCTGCACCAGCACTCCCAATTCCCTTTGCACCTCCGATCTCTGGATTATCTCCCCATTTAGAAAATGGTCCACGCTTGTGGGGTGAAAGATGAGGACCAGGGGGAAGTTTATCCTTGTTCTGTCTAGAGGGAGAAGGAGCAAGAGCTGAACCACGGGACACAGTAGACCGGCGTGAGAGATCCATCTACGAAAGAAGGGGGAAAACCACATTTACTGAAGAAACAGGACGTCTTGGATGTCCTAGAAGGAAAGTCACAACTTGGGAGCAGATGCAGTGGAGCTGAGGCAATTGAGAGTAGGGAATCACGTCTTTGTTGGACACAGGGTGGGAGGAAATTTAGTCCTGCGAACAGGGGGAGTTGGTAGGTTTATAGTCAATGTCAGTCGATAGTCTGTCCAGCTTGGAGGAGACATTGAGGTTAAGGAAGGATAGACAGGTGTTAGAGGTAGTCCATAAGAGAAAACACTGCCGCACTGGTGAGAAAGGCAAGGCAGCGCCTTTACCACCTTAGGCAGCTGAGGAAATTCAGAGTCTCTCTGAGGATCCTTCAATCCTCTACTCTGATGCTGTAGAAAGTATCCTGACCGGAAACATCTCTATCTGGTTTGGCAACAGCTCTGCCCAGGACAGGAAGGCTCCGCAGAGAGTAGTGCACTTGGCCAAACTCATCTTGAGCACTAAACCCCGCCCCCCACATCCTGCAGGACCTATACACCAGGAGGTGCAGATCCAGAGCCAGCAAGATCATGAAGGACCCCTACCACCCCAGCAACTGCAAAAAATGTTCCAGCTGCTACTGTCAGGCAAGCGCCCGTAAGGGTTAATGCCGTAGTTGACATTTTATTTTAGATATGGCAGACATATTGGGGCTGAATGGGCTAAAAGCAGGCTTTGCAGATGAGCCTTCACGGCAGCAGAAGCGTAGATAAGAAGTGGCTTTTCTCAAAGAACAGACATTCCAATGTCTGGAGCTAATATCCTGTGGTGCCTTCTTATCACACAATAGGGCCTTATTTTTATAGCAGCTGTTCAACCTCAAACTTAATTTAAAAACCCTATTGTGTTCTTTGTAAAGGCTTATTTTATGTTGCAGTGGAATATTACTGAATGTGCTTTAGCTGCTTTAAGTGGTATAAATATTGCCTGTACTTCTGTGTATTCCTTGAGAGGGCGGTAGCAGGTGACTGAGAGTACCATGGTACGCTCAGACCTCTGTGCTTTCTCCCACCATGGTGTTTAAGTTAAAAGCTTCTAACTGAGACTCATGTTCCTTTAATTATTTGACAGTTAAGGATAGGAGACTATCACACGCCTCTGCTGTCACGTAGCAAAAACAGAGAGAATGAGACGGAGTTTCTTCCCACAGGCCATCAGGACTGTAAACTCTGATCTCATCAGGGCGTCAATACTGTTGTGTCTTTTAAAAAAAAATGTAAATACTGGTTCTGTTCTGTTCTGTTGCACAATCCCGCAAGCATTGCTCCTTTCATTTCACTGTACCTTGTATGCATATGTGACAAATAAAGTTGACTTGACTTGACTTGAAAAGGGGTAACCAAGGAGAGAATGGGATCTCTCTGGAATCAAAGCAGCCAACTCTGTGTGGGGAAACAGGAGGTGGGCAAGGTCGGTGAATTGATGAATCCCTGAGGCAATCTGGTCCAGGTGTATTGTTGGCCCCTACATGTGAAAGCAAACAAATATTGACTATTATGAAGAGGCAAGGAAAATAATGCATGTTGCAGGTCGACTATCGAGAAAATGTTGGCATCAGCTGGGATTAAGGCTGAGATGTGAGTGGGGTTTGGCATTAGAACATGGAACGGTTCTACAACTGAGTTAATCGATCTTAGGTGTTGGACCAATCTGTACTGGCCTTTCTTCCCTGGTTTCAGAACTGCGAGGATTGGTGTGCTGCAGATTGATTGACATTTTACCAAAATGTTTTGTTCCAGCAGTCCCCAAATTAATTTGTCTATGCTGTTAATGGCCTGTGGTTTTAACCATATAATAGCAATGTTACAAAAATTTGAGATTTAAAAAATCAAGTCTGCAATTTATCCCATCAGACAAAGCATAAAAAGAAGTTTAATTTGACACCTGATTTACTTTCATATCTTCAGTATTAAGAAAGTTATGGCCATTTTCATACTCGGAAATTAGCATCTTGCTCCCCATTGCCTTTCAATTGACTTAACTCAAAAGCTGTGATCTGGAAAAGTTAAAAGCCCATAACCTTCTTAAAAATTAAGAGAACTCAATGAAATTTTCAGTTATTATAGATTGAAGCATTCTGAAACAAATATGAAACAATCTTACTTGGATGACCTGAAATTAAAGCATATAATTAGTTAGTTATCTAATTGTAGCTAATTACAAAATTCAATGAGTAGATCTAAACATCTATCCATTTCTTAAGAAAAGATAAACTTTTTTAAAATTGCCTAAGTGTCCAAATAACATTCACACAATAATCCACAATATAACATAATTTTTAAATCTCATTTTCATGAATTTCTGGGCCAAATGGAAGGAATTTAGTGTTTGATTCCTGTAAATTAATGGCCATTTAAATCAACTAGCGAGTGGGTTTTAGTGGAATGCAGTGGATTGGAACGTTGCGGTTTGTGGTGAAGTCGGGAGGAAAAATACTGTTTGTTCATACATTTTTTGGGACCCCATTTCGCAACATGAAAATATTATTAAAGCCTCCCGAAAAACCAACTTTTAATATAAAAATAAACTATTTACCTTTTTTTCTCCCCTACGCAAAATCCTTCCCGTTATCGGCGCTCACGGCTTTTGAAGGTGATTTTTTAATTACTCTAGTTAATAAATAATTTAGAGTAATTTAAAAATACCTTCATTCATGAAATGTCGGAGCGATTTTTCTTTCGCAACGAAATCGCCCGACATTCATCGATTTTCCAGGTCTGTTGAAAAACGGCAGTTTAAACCCGCCCCCCTCTGAAAGGCACCAAAGTCACGCACACGGGGAGCGGCAGAACTGCAGCGCTGCTCAAGGTAAGTTTTGCAACATACCTACATATAACCATATAACAATTACAGCACGGAAACAGGCCTTCTCGGCCCTTCCAGTCCGTGCCGACCACTTATTTTCCCCTAGTCCCATCTACCTGCACTCAGACCATACCCCTCCATTCCCTACCCGTCCATATACCTATCCACTTTACATTTAAATGTTAAAATCGATCCTGCCTCCACCACTTCTGCTGGAAGATCATTCCACACAGCCACCACTCTCTGAGTAAAGAAGTTCCCCCTCATGTTACCCCTAAACTTCTGTCCTTTAATTCTCATGTCATGCCCTCTTGTTTGAATCTTCCCTACCCTCAATGGGAAAAGCTTATCCACGTCAACTCTGTCTATCCCTTTCATCATTTTAAAGACCTCAATCAAGTCCCCCCCTTAACCTTCTGCGCTCCAAAGAATAAAGACCCAACTTGTTCAACCTTTCTCTATAACTTAGTTGTTGGAACCCAGGCAATATTCTAGTAAATCTCCTCTGTACTCTCTCTATTTTGTTGACATCCTTCCTATAATTAGGCGACCAAAATTGTACACCATACTCCAGAATTGGTCTCACCAATGCCTTGTACAATTTTAACATTACATCCCTACTCCTATATTCAATGCTCTGATTTATAAAGGCCAGCACACCAAAAGCTTTCTTTACCATCCTATCTACATACGATTCCACCTTCAGGGAACTATGCACAGTTATTCCTAGATCCCTCTGTTCCACAGCATTCCTCAATTCCCTACCATTTACCATGTACGTCCTATTTTGATTTGTCCTGCCAAGATGTAGCACCTCACACTTATGACTTACCACTTATCAATGTGATAATGGATACTGTTGTATCGAAGGCAGTGGAGAGCTACTTGGATGGGATTGATGTTCACTCATCCTATCTAGGGAGGAAGTGAGGGGGAGGGATGTGGATGTGGAGAGGTAGAGAGGGGTGATGTTTATGGAGGGCAGAGCGGTGGAGGGGGAGAGGGCATGGGCCCGTAGGAGGGCGGGCTGTCGACCCCAGTGCGGCCGTTGGCTGCCCGCTGCCTGGACCCGCGGGTGTCCGTCTTCGTCGGGCCCAGGAGCAGACTCCCGGCCCTCTCCCCTCTGTACCGGGTGCCCAGGTGTCGGGAGTGTGGGGCTGGAATGTGCCCGGGGCTTGTGTAACCTCCCCTTCGGATGGTCGAGAGGGGCCTGCGGCCTCTCACACTGCATGTGCAGGTGGGGCGTGGTCTCTTCCTCGCCGCAGAGGTGGCGGGTGTTTGTTGCATGCCGCAGCTGTGTGCGGCACTCTCCACCCCAGGTGCCGATGTGGGGTGGGGGACTCTCTTGTAGAGGGGCCTCCACTGAGGACCGCTCCCGCCGTCGGGTGGTGGCGCGGACCAAAATAAGAAAAAAACCCATTAAAAAGTTTTTTTAAATGCGAGTGGTCTGTGAGTTGGGAGGAGTCAAAATGACTGTGTCGGAGATGGGGGTGGGTTAACGTAACTTCAATCCAGAGCCCGGGGGTGGGGGGAGGCGTCTGGGCCACACAACTCGCAGCTCGTGGAAAACAGTGCCCAGCATGCCCAGCAGAGGCAGCTCGTGGGTGCGTGTTGAAAATTCTGCGCAGCTTGCCGTGAGGAGCAAAGGCATTGTGACGTCATCCAGCTCACTTCAGCATGTTAGATTTTTTAAATATGCCAGATTGGTGAACAATTTTAGTAAAAAACTCGGGAAATAATTAATCAAATTTTCAGATGAGGAGATTTTTGAAATCATGAGGTAAATCTCTACTGGAATATGTAAAAATGACACTATTAGCATGTCGTGTTTTTGAGAAGATGTGATTCACAAGCGAACTACCGAAAGATCAGATCAGAGTTTTATAAGTATATACTAGACCAAGTGCAGACACGTTGGGTCTGTTCCCCCAACTCGTATTTGTGGGGGTGGGGGGGGGGGGGGCGGCATGTGGCATCACACATACTAACCACCCCAACACACACACACACACTAACTACCCCCCTTGATATTATATTAATATTGTTAATTTGCTCCTTTTACCCCATAATCCTATCCACTGACACATAACCCCCGACTCGCAGGCACGTCTAGAGAGGGGGGGGGGGGTAGAGAGTGAGGACAGAGAGAAAATGGAGAGAGGCAGAGACAGAAGGGCAAGACGGGGGGGGGGGGGGGGGTGGAGGAGAGGGAGGCTGGGTGCGGGGGTTGGTGAGAGGAAGGGGGAGAGAGAGGGATGGAGAGAGAGATAGAGGGAGGGGGGAGAGAGAGTGGGGAGAGAGAGAGGGGTGAGGGAGAGGGGGGGAGGGAGAGCGAAGAGAGGGAGAGAGAAGAGAGGGGGATGGAGAGAGAAGAGAGGGGGGATGGAGAGAGAAGAGAGGGGGGGATGGAGAGAGAAGAGAGGGGGGGATGGAGAGAGAAGAGAGGGGGAGAGAGAGAAAGGAGAGGGGCGGGGTGACAGCTCGCGGGGGCCCATTCTGCAGATGGTGAAAAGCAGCGGGGGAGACCAGCCGATCGTGGCTTCCGCTAAGGGATGCACACCCACCTGAGTGACAGAGCCGAGCTGGGCCCGGGGGGGGGGGGGGGGGGGGGGGGAGAAACAGACGATCGGGCCTCCCCGGAGAGGAGGTCATCCCCTGTGACGGGGAGAGAGGGAGGAGAGGGGAGGAGGTGAGAAGAGGAGGTGCGGTGGGGGGAGCCCGGCGAGTGAGTGGGCTGTGAAATCCGGAGAAAGACAGAAGCGGCCTCTGACTTTGTGGAAACCCACAGCTGGAATGAGTGGATGGGGGAGGGGCAGGACTTCAGCAGCTGCACGGGCAGCTTCAGTGCGTGAGGCACCGCTGACCCCGCGATCTGCAGAACAAAGATCCTATAGCGGAGCTGAGCTGTAGAATCTTTGTTCTGCAGAACTTTCTCGATCTTTCTGTGTCTTTTGAAGAATGCGGCATGTGGGCTAATGTACCACGTGGAAAATTGCGCATGAGCGTTGACAGCTGCTGCATTAATCCAGAGCAGCAGGGGGTGGGGGGGCATGAGGAAAGGCATTGTGATGTCAGCAGCTGGGCAGTCTATATTTTTTTGAATGTCAGTTTGGTAGAAACATAGAAAATAGGTGCAGGAGGAGGCCATTCAGCCCTTCGATCCCGCACCGCCATTCATTGTGATCATGGCTGATCGCCCCCTATCAATAACCTGTGCCTGCCTTCTCCCCATATCCCTTGACTCCACTAGCCCCTAGAGCTCTATCTAACTCTCTCTTAAATCCATCCAGTGAGTTGGTGATAATTTTTAGCAAGTATATCGGGAAATAATTGACCAAATTTATAGAGGATTGGATTTTTGAAATTATAAGGAAATTTTCTACCAGAAGATTAAAAATTTCCCTGTGATTGTAACCTCAGCAGCTGGGCAGTGGTCAGATTTTAAAAAAAGGTCAGATTGGTCAACAATTCTAATAAAAAAGTCAAGAAAATAATGTACCAAATGTACAGAGAAGCGGCTGCTGAACTGAAAGACAAAGCCAGTGTAGATTGCAGTATGCATTGATGTAGAAGGTGCCACTGAAGTTGATGCTGTTGAACTCCTCAAATCCGTCAGCAAGGCCATGGTCAGAGTTGGCCTACAGTAACTCCCTGCCCTTGTTGCGTACTACCCAGTTAGGAACGACCTGCATCGTCCCCTTTGGAACTCCCTCAGGTCAGTCTCACTGATGGTGCTATTCTCAGGGCACATGTCATGGATATCTGGGATGTTGTTGTCAAAGTCGTCCTTGTAGTTGTCTCCTCTGGCATCGATCTGGTCAGGGTTGGGAACAAAACGGCAATTGTCCTTCTGATCAGAAACACCATAATTGCCATCCTCATCAATGTCCTGATTATCATCACACTGGTTACCCACCAGGTCTGAGTCATTTTCTTCCTGGATAGGGTTATGCATAATCTCTTTCAAGAGGTCCATCTGTTTCAAAATGTTCAGCTTCTCCCTTTCTAGACACTTGGTCATATGATAGAGCTCAAAATGCTTCAAGATTGTTGATCAAATGTGGTTTGTCATTCCAAAGTTGTGACCAGGCTTTGCACTTCCTCCTGATCTGCAAAGATGTTCTTTCTTCTGAATGGATCAGCTTTACATGGCACTACTGGTAGCGATCAATCAGAAGCACCTTGTTACCTCCTGGGTAGGGGCAAGGTCTTTCACACACCTCTTCATGCTGCTCTTTTCTGTGTTTCTTAAGTCCGTCAACTCCTCTGTAAATAGCACAGCAACCCTAATACTGACATCGTTACACGGTGGGGAAATCTTCCCTTTACAAGTTTGACTTTGGTTTCTGGCCAAGTTTTTGTCCAGATTGTTTCTTCACATCCTTAATATTGCACTTCTTAACTGGTAACTTACTCTTCTTCCAATATGGTTGAAAAGACTCATCTGAAGAGTCATTCTTAACTTTCATTTCTCTGTCATTTTCACTTGATAAATCCCCCTCAGAAAGATCACTGGACTCCAATCCATCCACAACATCATTTCTTATAGAACAAGTTGCTTCATTGCAGTTAACTGTTTTTTCACATTTAATGGTTGAGTTGCATCTTGTTCCTGAACTTTTTCCCAAGAGCATGCTGTATATTCACAGATATGAGCACAGGAACATATCCTTCAATGGAGATTCCCAGTTGTCCAGATCCACTGACCGTGAAGTGGCTCCACTGTATGTACAAGACTGAAAGTCTGCTAACACTGGGACATGTTGATGCTTCGCAACATTATCACCCTCACCATTTTCAGTCACTGTTCCATTCCGAGGTGAAAAGATAGAACGGAGACGAGGAAACACTTTTTCTCACAGAGAGTGGTGAGTCTGTGGAATTCTCTGCCTCAGAGGGCGGTGGAGGCAGGTTCTCTGGATGCTTTCAAGAGAGAGCTAGATAGGGCTCTGAAAAATAGCGGAGTCAGGGGATATGGGGAGAAGGCAGGAATGGGTACTGATTGGGGATAATCAGCCATGACCACATTGAATGGCGGTGCTGGCTCAATGGGCCAAATGGCCTACTCCTGCACCTATTGTCTATTGTCCATTGTCTATTGTTATTGAACCATCCAGAACTTCCTCCATTGAGTCCTTATTTCTACTGGGTGGGCACTATCCCTCATTCAAAACAACGCTGCGACTTGAATGCATGTCCAGGATGTAACTGTGGCCCTCTTATCACATTTCTGAACAGTCCTTCCAATTGCTAGTATTCTGCCTGATTCACCAATACCCCATTGCAGACATTGGACTTTGTATCTGGAACTGCTGTGCTATAATGCTCAGAACTATATTTTACTTCGGAGTCACGTGAGTGATTCCATGAAGAAGAACCCCGCCAGTCCGCATGCGCATCATTACGTCTGACACATGGCGCAGCGACCAGCTGGGAGGAGCAGTGCTCCTCCAGCGGTAAGTATAAAAAGCCTCGGGTAAGTGTCAAACTTGTTGGAGGTAGTTTCTGCGCTTGTTAAATCTTGTTACAGGACTTCCGGTGGTGCTAATGGTGGAGTAGGGTGCGCGCCAGCGAAAAAGCCGAAAAAAAAGGGAGTAAAATAAAGAACTGACCTGCAGAAATCGCTCCGGCAGCCTGCTTGACGTCATCAGACCGCGACTCTGGAGACCTAATGTCGGTGGCTCACTCCCCTACAAAGGAACCGATTAAAAAAACCACAAGAAGTAAACAACCGAAGGAGGAAGTAGGCCCGACTGAAGCCTCGGGCTCAGTTTTAATGTCGTCCCAAGAGGACGTCTCAAAGGCCCTGAAGAGAAAGAAAAGTGAAATAGAGGAACTTCGCAACCTCATCTCAAGGGAAGTATAAAAGATGATTTGATAAGCTTTAAAAATGAATTGAATATTAAAGAAATACTGAAAAGTTTTAAAAAAGAGATTAAAGAAGATTTCTCAGATTTTGAACATAAAATGACTACTCTTGTCCATATGGAACTGGCTACCACGAAGGAGGAAATGTCTTCAAATTTCGACTTACAAATCAATGAAGTAAACGAGAAAATTAAGTCAAATGAAACCAACCTTAATGATAAGCTGGAGGCGGCCTTCACTACAATGGATCAACAATTGGAGCAACGAGCTGACGCCGTAACTCATCTGGAAAGCACTACAGAGAAACTCCTTGCTGAGAACAAGCGTTTATCAGATTTACTGTATAAAGTAACTGAAAAATGCATTGACTTGGAGGGTCGTCAGAGACATCAGAATTTAAGAATTGTTGGCGTTCGAGAGGGTAAAGAAGGAAATAAAGATCTCCGTGACTTTGCCGCAGACTTATTAAAAAAAAGTCTTGAATTTAGATTGAAAGCCCTTATTAGGCCGGGCACACAGAGTTCGTGGACGTCGCTCGGACCCGAACGCCGGCCCAAGGCAGCTGATAGTGAAGGTGCAATACGATCATGTTTTGGATGACATCATGAAAAAAATTACTGGCACCAGAAATCTTATGTTTGATGGAGACAAAATAAGCATATTTCGAGATTACCCTGCAGAGGTGGTCAGAAGGAGAGCGTTATTCAATGAGACAAGAGGGATTCTTAAGAAGGTAGACAACTTGAGATATTACTGTACCCCACAAGATTGAGAGTCACTTATCAGGAGAAGGAACAGGTTTTTACTGATCACATGAAAGCATTGGCGTATGCTCGGAAGATTGTGGGCCCGAGGGTGGACTGAATACCATTCATATAATATCGTCATCTTGCTGAGAATAAATGGAACTTTAATTCGCCTTACTCAAGGACTCATGAAAGCTGATAACGACAGCTGAGCAATCCTTCTTGTTATGGACACATTATTCTAATATTTTAGTACTAATTTTTACTAACAATTACTAATCATAAAGAACACTTGTCATTAGTATTGGAATAATTAGTTACAAATATGAAATGAATGAATGAATGAATAGCCTTTATTGTCATTCAGACCTTTTGGTCTGAACGAAATTTCGTGCCTGCAGTCATACATATATAAAAATAACAATACCACACAATAAACAAAAAATTAACATCCACCACAGTGAGTTCACCAAACACCTCCTCACTGTGGTGGAAGGCAAAAGTCTTAGAGTCTCTGTCTTCTTCCCTCCTTATTCTCCCTCTGCGCTGAGGAGATCCAGGCCAACGATGTTGCCATCCACCAGGCCCGCGGCCGAGCCTCCGAAACCGGGCCACCGCCACAGCTGTCGCCGGAACACCGCCACAGGGCCCGCCGCCGGAACGTCGCTGGAGCACCGCAGCTCCCGAAAGCCAGGCCGCCGCTGGAGCACCACAGCTCCCGAAACCCAGGCCGCCGCTGGAGCAGCGCAGCCCCGAAAGCCAGGCCGCCGCTGGAGCACCGCAGCTCCTGAAAGCCAGGCCGCCACTGGAGCACCGCAGCTCCCGAAAGCCAGGCCGCCGCTGGAGCACCGCAGCTCCCGAAAACCAGGCTGCCGCTGGAGCACCGCAGCTCCCGAAAGCCAGGCCGCCGCTGGAGCACAGCAGCTCCCGAAAGCCAGGCCGCCGCTGGAGCACCGCAGCTCCCGAAAGCCAGGCCGCCGCTGGAGCACCGCAGCTCCCAAAAGCCAGGCCGCCGCTGGAGCACCGCAGCTCCCGAAAACCAGGTCGCCGCCGGAACACCACTGGAGCACCGCAGCTCTGAAGCCAGGTCGCCGCTGAAGCTCCGAAAGCCGTGCCGCCGCCGCTGGAAGGCTGTCACCAGGGCCTCAGCGCAGACGGAGACGGTGACGGGGGACACGACAAGAAAAGTTGCATCCCCCGAAGGGAGAGACTAAAACCCCGTTTCTCCCATCTCCCCCCCCCCCCCCACACACACACACACATACACAACCCAACAAACCAAAAATAATCGCCAAAAACAGGGACGAAGACAAAAAATAAAATAAAAGACAGACGGACTGCAGGTGAGCCGCAGCTGCCAAGCAGCGCCGCCACTTCCGCCAAATATAAAAATATATATAATTTAGATATCTTATTAATTGGAATTTGCTATGTTCTTATTTAACATTATATACTCAAATAGAATAGCTAATGTAGATTTAGCAGTCATCTCGTTAGATGCTGAGAAAGCATTCGATCAAGTGGAATGGCCCTACTTATTTTGGTGATGGAAAAATTTCAACTAGGTGAGAAGTTCTGTACTTGGGTTAAGCTTTTATATACCAACCCAACAGCTAGAATAATGACAAATGAAATGTTATCAACAAAATTTAATTTATCTAAAGGTTGTAGACAAGGATACCCGCTATCCCCGTTACTATTTGCCCTTGCTATTGAACCACTAGCAGAAAGAGTTAGAGCACACCCAGAAATATATGGGTATAATACTAAAAATACCGTTAACAAAATTTCTCTATATGCAGATGATGTATTATTATATATCACAAATCCAGAAATCAGCATCCCCAACTTGTTAAATCTTATAACTCAATTTGGTTTATTCTCGGGATACAGAATTAATTGGAATAAGAGTGAGATTATGCCAATAACGGAACCTAATTTATATATATTGCAACAATCACCTTTTAAAATAGTGAATGAAAAATTTAAATACTTAGGAATTTACGTGACCAAGAAATATACTTCTTTATTCAAATCAAATGTTGTGCCTTTACTTAATAAATTGCATAAGAATATTCAATCTTGGAAAACACTTCTCATTTCAATGCTCGGTAGAATTAATGCTATTAAAATGATTTCCCTTCCTCAACTATTATACGTCTTTCAATCAATTCCGATATATCTCCCATAAAAATTCTTTTAAAAAGTCGACTCTATTGTAACAAGTTTTATTTGGGATTATAAGAACCACAGAATAAGCAAAAAACACTTATGTAAACCCAAGACGAATGGAGGATTAGTCTTACCAAATTTCTTATTTTATTTCTGTGCAGTCAATGTCAAAAACATAAATTTCTGGTTGGAAGTTATGGATCAACAACCAGACTGGTTAAAGATGGAAAAGGAGGATTGTCTGCCTTTTGAAATTGGTCTGATTCTGTTAACTCCTACAAAATTGAATTAAAAAATCTATAGTGAAAATCCAATAATACATAGTGGTATTCGAATTTGGAAACAAATAAAAAAGACATTAAAATTGGATAATTTATCACGTTCTCTCCCTATTGCAAATAACCCTTCATTTAAACCTTCAGTATTGGATAAAGAAAAATTATGGAATTAAAAATATGGGACATCTTTATAGAAAAGGTATGTTCCTCTCGTTTCAGGAGGTACAACAGAATTATGGATTACATTCAAATATTTTTTTTAGATATTTACAACTTAAAGATTATGCTAAATCACATACACAAGAATACAGAACTAGAGAGCCAGAGATTCTAGATGAATGTTTGAATAAACACCCCAACACAGTCAAATTAATATCTTACATTTATAATACTCTTTTAGATAGTGAGATTCCGTCGACGGAATTATATAGACAAGCATGGGAAAATGAATTAGTTCAACCCATAACGAAAGATATTTGGGATGAAAGTCTACAACATATACATCAATGCTCATTAAACGCCAGACATTCTTTAATACAATTTAAAGTACTATATAGATTGCCTTATTCTAAAACAACATTAAATAGAGTTTTTCCTAATATCTCTCCTATCTGTGATAAATGTCAATACTCTGAGGCTAATTTAACCCATACCTTTGTAAGTTGCATAAAAATTAAAACATTTTGGATGGATATTTTTTTAATATTTCCGTAGTGGTTAATACTCAACTGGAGCCCGATCCTAAATTAATAATATTAGGCATATCAGAACAATATCTAAAATTTACAATAAACCAAATAAATTTCCTTGATTACAGTATAATAACGGAAAAAATTAATATTAAAATTTTGGAAAAACCCAGCAACACCCACAATCAAAATGTGGATTGTGGAGATGTCGTAGACCTTAAATCTGGAAAAAAATTGATTTGTCTTAATTGACAAACCAGAATTAATTACTAGAATATGGTCTCCGTTCATAGATTCTCTGAAGGGGTAGAATGGGCCGGCGCGAAAACATGACTGAAGCTTGAACCCTGGACTAGATGAATAGTTATGTTCTCTGACCTACGGACCTATCTCCTAAGTTGTATTATGGATAGTTTATTCTATCTTTCTAATTTTCTTGTTTTTCTCTCTTTATTTTTTCTATCTTTAAAAAAAAATAATAATAATTAGAGTCAATGATAATATGTAACCAATAAATGAAGACCCCAGCTACATTGGTAGCAGGGTCCCTGGAACCCTGGATATTTAATATGTAACCGTTTAACAAAGGTTGTAGTGGTTTGGACTATGATATGTACTCTAATATAAATTTAACTTAAAAAAAAAAATCCTGTTACGTGAGGGCAAGTCCAAACATGAAGAAATCGTTAAGAGCAAGGTGAGCCGTAGCAAAAGACCGCGGGAGTGCGGGTAGCGGGCGGCCACCTAGCTCATCTACCGAGTCACTAGTAATGAGAGCAGCGACTACAGACTTGGTGTCTGAGGGCACGTGGCTGTGCCGGGGGGGCGTAAGGCCACCAGAAAGTCTGTCCGACTAGGATGGACTAGGATAAGTCCGGTCGGGGGGGTTCTCCCTCAAGAACGGATACCGTAGAACAGATATCCAGGATGGAGCTCCTGTTGGAGAGGATGCTCCATCAAGAGCGCAGGCCTCTCCAAGAGCCCGTGCCAGCAGTACCTACAGGGCTGCCTAGTGTCTCCCTCCTGGAGGAGGAGAACATACCAGGTCAGTACGATCCCAACGCTGAATCTGTGGGCTTAGCATTGCAGGCTGCCCCATGGGACGAAGGGCACGAGCCAGAGGTCCCATTCCTGGTGGCAAGGTTTGCCGTCCCAATAGACTCTGGAGAGCCGCTGGGGGCAGAGCTGGCTGCCAGTATAAATTACTTGGCCTCACACCGGCTTCGGGAGCTGGCCATGGATACAACGACCAAAATGTATGACACCCCAGCAAGTTGTATCCTGCTTAAAGTACCGGCCGTAAACCATGCCATTTGGGGCCATATGGGAGTAGGCATCCGGGCGCAGGAGATAAAACTGCAAAGGGTGCTGAAGCTGCTCGCATCCGGCATTATGGATTTCGGGAGGTCGTTGGATGGGGGGAACCTGACTGAAGTTCAGCAGGATGTCCTGGCTCTCATGTGCAATGTGCACTTTGAGATGAACTGCCTTAGAAAGAGCGCCATCCGCCCTACCATTAACCCGAGGTTCGCTGCCCTGTGTAAGCCTAGCAACATCTAGCCACCGAACCTATTGTTTGGCAAAGCCATCGCGAAGCGGGTGAAGGAGCTAGACGACGAGGCAAAAACCGTCGGGCTCATCAAGGCACCAGTGACCAGCAGAACCCTTCGGAGGCAGTACGCCTACAAGCAGTTTGCTGAAAACGGGCCGGGCAGGGACCAAGCCGGCCAATCAATGTGTGCAGCTGGCGCACTCCAGCAGGAGCACGGGCAAACATGCCTTTTCATTCCAGAACCAGGGGACAAAGAGCACCACCGGTAACCATGGAGGAGAGGGAAGGGGGGTGGGGGGGGGGAGGAGATGAGGGGGAGAGGTGGAGGGGGAGAGGTGGAGGGGGAGGGAGGAGAGGGGCAGAAGAAGAGGGGGAGAGGAGATGGGGAGAAGAGGGGGGAGAGGAGGAGGGGGGAAGACGTGGGGGAGAGGTGGAAGGGGTAGGGTGTGTGGAGGGGGCAGAGGGGGAGAGAGAGAGGATGGGAAGAGAGTAGAGGGGAGAGAGGAGGGTGTATAGACGAGAGGGGAGAGGGGTGAGAAGGTGGGGGGAAGTGGGTAGAGTGGAGGGGGGGAAGTGGGGAGAAGGGAGGCAGGTGAGAGAGAGTAGAGGGGAGAGAGGGGGAGAAAGGAGGGTGTAGAGAGGAGAGGGGATGGGGGGTGGGGAGGGAGGGGGAATAAGGAGAGAGTAGAGAGGAGAGGGGAGAGAGGGGGGAGAAGGGGAGGAGTGAGAAGAGAAGAGGGGGTGAGAAGAGGAGGGGGGGACATGGAGGGGGAGAGTTAGAGCTGACCTCCGGTGTCCAACGCTGTCGTCCGGTGACTTCGGGATCTGCAGAACTTGCTTGTTGTTTCTGAGCCTTTTGAAGAATGGGGGCGGAGAGTGGGAATGTAATTTGTGGAAAACAGTGCGCATGCGCGTTGACAGCAGCTGCATTCATCCAGAGCGGGGGGCGGGGCCATGAGCGAGGCGGGCCACGAGCAAGGCATTGTGAGGTCAGCAGCTGGGCAATGGTTATATTTTTTTAAATGTCAGTTTGGTGATACATTTTACTAAATAACTCTTGAAATAATTTACCACATTTACAGAGGAGTGGATTTTTGAAATCATAAGGTAAATTTCTACCAGCAGATGTAAAAATGTCCCTGTTAGTGTAATGTCAGGAGCTGGGCAGTGGTCAGATTTTAAAAAAACGTCAGATTGGTCAAGAATTGTGATTAAAAACAGCCGGGAAAATAATAATAGTTAACGAAATTTGCAGAGGAGTAGATTTCTAAAATCATAAGGAATATTTCCCCGTTTCAGCATGTGGCTTTTGAGCGCGCGCGCACACACACACACACACACACGCACGCACGCACGCACGCACACACACACACACACACACACTCTCTCTCCCTCACACTTTTAAAAAGTGCTACACCAACGGGGACCCGTTGCAGGGGATTGGGGGTGGGCTAGAGAGGGAGGTGAGAGTGGAGAGAAGGGGGAAGGGAGGTGGGGGGAGAGGCAGAGGGGGGAGAGGAAGGGGGGAGAGAGGGGGGAGTGGGGGAGAGTAGGAGGGAGATGGAGGTGGAGGGGAAAGGGGCAAGGTGGAGGGAGGGCAGAGGGGTGGGGTTAGAGAGAGGAGTAGGAGAGAGGGGAGGGGGGCAAAGGGAGGGTGAGCGAGGTGGAGGGGAAGGCGGCTGGAGGGGGAGGCTACTGTACCTTCTTCCCAATGGCAATGGTGAAATGAGTTTGAGGTCAGGATGGCGTGGTTCTCTGATGATGTTGGCTGACTTTTTGAGACAGTGACTCCGATAACTCCCTTTGATGGTGGGGAGCATGTGATGGACTGGGCCATGTTCACTACTTTTTCCAGTCTTTTCTGCTCCAGGATATTCAAGTTGCTGAACCAGCCAATGATTAATCAGTCTTTGACATACCGAATCTCCATAATCTTGTGAGGAAGTAGAGGTGCTTATGTGCTTTCCTTATAATTCCATCAGTGTGCTGGGTCCCAGAAAGATTTTCAGAAATATGCACGCCCAGGAATTTGAAGGGAATTTGACTCTCTCCACCATCTTGATATAAACAAGATTGTGGGTCCTCATCCTTCCTCTCCCAAAGTCCGCAATCAGTTCCTTGGTTTTACTGATATTGAGAGCCAGGTTTTTGTGCTGGCACCATTTGGTCAATCAGTCGATCTCACTTCCATACTCTGACTCATCACCATTTGTGATTCATCCACAATGGTGGTATCAGCAAACATGACGATGAAGTTTGCACTATGTCCTGCCACACCTTGAGGTGCTCCCGTACTGATTGTTAATGAGGAAGAAGTATTTCTGCCAATTCGAACAGACTGGTAGGCGAATACAGTGGTAGCAATCATTTCAAGAGTGTCTGTCTGTCTGTCTGTCTGTCTGTCTGTCTGTCTGTCTGTCTGTCTGTCTGTCTGTCTGTCTGTCCTCTCATCTTGACCACTGCGTGGTTTTTAAATCTGCGCAAAAACAGAACCCTATATCGCTAGCATTTTTAAGCCACCTTACTCATCGTTCTCCTGAGCTCCAAGCGCACCATGTTTTGTTCCGATCGGTGAAATATTACAAAGGTTATTGGTCAGTTAATCGTCAGGATATCGAC
This sequence comes from Raja brachyura, assembly GCA_963514005.1. Next base: position 1,046,230 of record OY740796.1, on the reverse strand, counting down.
GCCCCTTTCGGCACCCACTATCAATCACCGGCCACGAGAATAAAGCTGAAGGAGTGTAGTGAGCAGAGTGGGAGCGGGGGCTGTGTTCTGTCTTCTGTGAGCGGGGGCTGTGTTCTGCGAGCGGGACCCCACACTACCCCCTCCCAAATACACCCCCACCCCTCCACACCCTCCTTCCCCTACACACCCCCCTACACCCCCCGCACACACACATCCCCTACCCCGACACCTCCACCCCCCGAAAGGCCGCGCGTGAAGCTGTCCCCCTCCGCTGGCTACAGAATGCACCCTGTCTGAAGCAGTCCGCGTCCCCCGGCTACAGAACGCTCCCGCCATTGCGTTGGGAGAACAGGTGATGGTGGAATATTGCGTTGGGGGACCAGGCCTTCTGAGTGACTGGGACCCTACGTGTCCCACTAAGTCTAGTTAGAATATAAAAACACGGATGCTGAGGCTTGAGAAGGCACTGCTCAGACCACATTTGTGGTATATTGGTATTATGAACAGTTTTGGGTCACATATCTGAGAGTGATGCATAGGATTGAAGGGGGTCCAGAGGGGGTTTAATAGAATAATCCTGAGGATAATTGGGTTGATGTACGATGCTCGTATGGCAGCTCTAAGCTGTACAAGTTCAAAAGTTTATGTTATAAGGATAGAATTAGGCCATTTGGTCCATCGAGTCTACTTTGCCATTCAACCATGGCTGATCTCTGCTTCCTAATCCCATTTCCCTGCCTTCTCCCCATAACCCTTGGCACCCATTCTAATGAGAATTTGTCTATCTGTGCCTTAATAATATCCACAGACTTGGCTACCCTCTGACTAAAGAAATTCCTCCTCACCCCTTTTCTAAAAGAGTGCCCATTAATTCCGAGGCACTTACCTCTAGAACTAGACTCTCCCTCCAGTGGAAACATCCTTTCTACATACACTCTATCTATGCCTTTCATTATTCTGCCAGTTACGTTGAATTTCCCCCCCCCCCCCCCACCTCAACTTTCTAAACTCCAGCGAGTAGCGGCCCAGTGCTATCAAACGCTTATCATATGTTAACCCAATCATCCCCGGGGTCATTCTTGTAAACCTCTTCTGGGCCCTCTTCAGAGCCAGCACATCCTTCCTCAGATATGGGACCTAAATTTGATCACAGTACTCCAAATGCAGCATGACCAGCGCCTTATAGGTCCTCATCTCCAGTTTTGTATCCAGCGGGCGACGTGACCAACGTTGCAGCGGCCTTTGCAGTCCGTCTGTCTTTTTTTAAATCTTTTTGTCCCGTTGAGGGTATAGTTTGTAGAGTTTTTAACTGTGTATGTGGGGGGGGGGGGGGGGGGGCGGGGGAGGGTGGGTGAAGGAAACTTTTAAATCTCTACCCTGTATGGGGACCCGACCAATTTCACTGACGGGTCTCCGTTGTCGTTGGGGCACAGCACAGTGGAGTGGCCTTCAACTGGAATGACACGGGGGCTCCAGTCGTGGAGCTGGTGGAGCTGCGGACCTACCGTCGTGGAGCTGGCTGGCTTTGGAGCGTGGAGAACTGCAGTAGCGCGCGACTGTGACCTAACTCCGGAGCTCAGAGCCTCCAGCCGCAGGCCCAGTGGATGGTGACATCGGGAGCTCGCCGGTCCCTGGTGGGAGACCGCTTTTTGGAGTTCCTGCAATGGCAAATTCGCCCGCCCGAAATGCGGGGTTGAAAGTGACCTGGAGCGGGGCCTTACATCACCCGGCGCGGCTTTAACGGCCGCGGGCCTTGCTAGTGCCCGCCGGGGGCTCCAACATCAAGACCCGGAGCAGGGCCTACATTGCCCGGCACGGCCTCAAATGGCCACGGGACTTGCCATCGCCCGCCTGCGGCTTTGACTTTGACATCGGGAGAAGAATGGAGAGCAGGGTAGAGCCAAGACTTTGATGTGGAGATTCACCGTGATGGATGTTTGTGTAAATTGTGTTGGTGTGTGTCTTGTTTTTTTTGTTTCTTGTTGTATGACTGCAGAAACTAAATTTAGTTTGAACTTCATTTGAGGTTCAAATTACAAATAAATTGTATTGTATTGTATTGTATTTTATATTGTATTATATTCCAGTCCTCTTGATATAAATACTACCGATTCGACTGGCAAATTAACTTTTTGTGAGTTCTGCATCAATACTCCCAAGTCCCTTTGCACCTCTGATTTCTGGATTATCTCTCCATTTAGACATGAAACTACACATTTATTCTTATTACCAAAATGCATGACTCCGCAATTTGCTGTACTGTATAACATGAGGAGTTGAGTACAGGAACAAAGATGTCCTTCTGCAGTTATACAGGCCCCTAGTGAGACCACATCTGGAATATTGCGTGCAGTTTTGGTCTCCAAATTTAAGGAAGGACATTCTTGCTATTTAGGGAGTGCAGCGTAGGTTCACAAGGTTAATTTGCGGGATGGCAGGACTGTCATATGTTGATAGAATGGAGCGGCTGGGCTTGTATACTCTGGAATTTAGAACGATGAGAGGGGATCTTATTGAATCATATAAGATTATTAAGGGTTTGGGCATGCGAGAGGTGTCAAAGTCCTTGCTTCCTCTACACTGCCTGCCCCTCCACCCATCTTAGCATCATCTGCAAACTTCGCCATAATGCCTTCAATCCCCTCATCCAAATCATTAATATACAATGTGAAGAGAAAGGCACCCGGCATCGACCCTTGCGGAACTCCACTAGTCACTGGCAGGCAACTTGAAAAAGCACCTTCTATTGCAACTTTTTGCCTTCTGCATCCAGCCACCCTGCTATACATGCCAGTATCTATCCTTTAATACCATGGACCTTCATCTTCCTTAGCACCCTGAAGCGCGGCACCTTATCAAAGGCCTACTGAAAATCTAGGTAAATAACATCTACAGCCTCTGCTCTATCTGTCCTGCTATTAACTTCCTCAAAGAACTCCAGCAGATTTGTAAGACAATATCTTTCCTTCACAAAACCATGCTGACTCCGCCCTATTTTATCATGAACTTCTAAGTACTGTGTAACTTCACCCATTATAATCTGTCTATCTGTCTGTCTTCTATATATCTCTATATCTTCTATATCTATCTATCAGTCTCCCATATCTACCTATCTATCTTCTATCTGTACTACTAACCCTCATCTTCTCCTCTTCCGGTTTGCGTTTTTTGAACATTTGCGCAAAACGGTACTGTGTATCGCTAGGATTTTTTCGCCACCTTACTCACCGTTCTCCTCTGCTCCAAGCGCACAAAGTTTTGTTACGATCGGTGAAATTTTGTACTGATCGGTGGAATATCACAGAAGTTATGGAGGGAAGACATACGGACTGACGAGGTAGAGTCACTGTGGATTGAGTTGAGCAATTGTAAAGGCAAGAAGACACTAATTGGTGTTATTTACAGACCCCCAAATAGTAGCCCGGATGTAGGGTGTAAGTTGCAGCAGGAGTTAAAACTGGCATGTAACAAAGGTAATGCCAATGTGGTGATGGGGGATTTAAAAATGCAGGTAGACTGGGAAAATCAGGTTGGTTCAGGACCCCAAGGAAGAGAGTTTGTAGAATGCCTCCGAGATGGATTCTTAGAGCAGCTTGTAATGGAGCCGACCAGAGAAAAGGCAATTCTGGATTTAGTGCTGTCCAATGAACCAGATATGATAAAGAGAACTCAAGGTAAAGGAACCGCTTGGAGGTAGTGATAATAATAGGATTATTATTTTTTAAATTTTTATTTTTATTTTTATTGTATTTATTTATTTATTTTTAATTACATTTAAACAGAACAAGACAAAAAAAAGGAAACAAACAAAAACAAAAACAAAAAAAATTAAATATAAAAAAAGACATCAAAGAAAAAAATAAAAATAACATAAGAGCCGCCAGACATAACAGTTTGGTGCAATCCACATGGTGCTACACAGTCAGGTATTGCAAGAGCACAAGTAAAAAGCACAGGACTACATCACTGCGAATAATATGAGCTTATGAAATTATTGGTCTTTGAGGTGGTTGACAAATGGTCCTCAAACACTTAAAAAGTTGTTGGGTATCTTGGAGTTGTAGAAGCGTATCCTTTCCATCTGTATGATTGTTATCATTTCATTGAGCCATTTTTTGAAGCAGGGGGGTGTGGGAGATTTCCAGTCTGTTAAGACCATTTTCTTGGCTGCCACCAGACCAAGCATCAGTGCTTGTTGTTCTTCAGACGTGAAGTACAAAGCAGTCTGTGAGCATCCAAAAAGTGCCAGCTCTGGATCAGGGGGAATATCTTTTCCATAAACCCCAGAGAACCACGTAAATATTTCAGACCAGTATCTTTGTATATGAGGACAGAGCCAAAAAATGTGTGTTAAAGAACCATCTGCACCTTTGCATCTGCCACATAATGGAGAAATAGCTGGGTAGATTCGATGTAATTTGGTCTTTGAGTAATGAAGTCTATGGATGACTTTAAACTGGATCAGTTTATACCTGGCATTGATCGAACAAGTTTGGATTCTGGTCAAACCTTCATTCCAAATGTGGTCAGACACCTTGAAATTCAGCTCAGTAGATTCACCAGGCTTCTTGTAGATGGTTAGTGGATACACACGTGGTGAATAGACGCACAAAGCCAGATATGAGATTTTTGGAGTCTGGAGGAAGCTGCAGGAGCTCGTAGAGTGGGCAACTGTCAGGCATGGTTTGATAATTTGAAATTTGGTCTTTAACGTAGTGCCTAATTTGGAGATAGCGAAAAAAATGAGCTGGAAAGGTTAAATTTTGATTTCAGCTGATTAAACGAAGCAAACTTTTTCTCTCTATATATAGATTTCTTAGGGTTGCAAGGCCCTTGTCCCTCCAGACAGCAAACACCCCATCTGTCTGATGGCAAAAAGGAGTGGGTGTGACATATGGGGGTGTAAATAGAGACATTTGACAATGTGCTGAAACTTCTTGTCTGATTTAAAATTCAAATAGAATTTCTTAACATAAAATTCTCACCAACCAACTTGTGCGGGGATTCTGTTTTGGAAAAGAGCAAAGTACAGAGGGAGGAATTTTTCACTGCTGTGCTTTCAATGTTTAGCCACAGGGGGTTATTATTGTTACTCAAAATTTCATCTGGGAATCCTCTTTGCCAGTAGATCAGGGCTCTAGCATTGGCTGCCCAATAGTAGTGCCTAAATACAGGAAGGCCCATGCCTCCCTCATTTTTTGGCTTTTGAAGATGCGCCTTTGATATATGGGGGGCTTTATAGCCCCAAATAAATGGAAGGATAATGGAGTCCAGTTTTTTAAAGAATGATGAAGTAAGAAAAATTGGAAGGTTTTGAAATAAATATAAAAATCTAGGAAGAGACACTATCTTGATAGCGTTAATACGCCCCACCATAGACAAGGGTAAAATCCTCCACTTCTCACCATACAGGAAGGCCCAAGCTTGGCAACATTTTCGCTAAGAATACGATTATATTCATATTTTAAGTTCACTTCTCCTTTGCTGGCCACGGTTGCTAGCGGTTTTTGTTTAGCTCTTCTCTTGCGTGTGTCTAACATTTGCAGGTCTTTTTATGCAGGTCTGCACCACGCCGAGGTTAATAAACAGACTGTGAAAAGTGCTGAGAGCGACCTTGACTGGAAAACGGTATTTTTAAATAATTTTAAACTGATCGGAGGAGAGCTCTTGAAAGCACGTCTTACTCCATCCGCTGTACACTAGCACCCCCGAATAAATCATCCTTTATTTCACCATGGTGACCAGGTTTCTCTGTACCGCTTATACATCTTAACCAATTACAATAGCATTAAACATCACATAAACATCACATGTTTTCCAGGAAAAAAATGTCACAGCAAAGATAATGAAACATAACTAAATTATGTAAAAATAAAGAAATTAAAACTTAACTCAGAATAGTTAAAAATTAACTATTCCCAATTCTACATTCCCAAAGTATCCCCAATTCTACATTTTCTCATTCCTCCCTCTTTTCATTCCATGATAACTCTCCATGTTCCTACCTATTTCTGTCCTTCCCAGACATTCAAACTCTTCCTGCACCTTATCAACATACTCAGTCTTTGCTTCATCACATACTTCATTCTGTCTTACCAATACCATTCTCGGAGCACCTATGCCTTCCAGTGCTGTCTGCATCCTCCCCAACACACATTTTACTACTGCTAATCCTACAAAAATGCAAATTACCGCAACAGCTGGGTACACAGCCATGTTGATTAGTCAACCTGACCAGCTTCCAAAGCCCCAATTACCCCATTCACTTCCTTCCTTCCTTCATGTTATCCAACTGTTCTCTTATTCGCACCGCCATTCAATGTGATCATGGCTGATCATCCACAATCAATACCCCGTTCCTGCCTCTAACATGTCCAAACTCTTAACAATCCTATACATTTCAATAAGATTCCCTCTCATCCTTCCAAGCTCCATAGTATACGTCCAGCTCTCCAAATCTGCACATAATACTCCAGGTGTGGTCTCATTAGGGCCCTGTAAAACTGCAGAAGGACATTGCTCCTAAACTCAAATCCTCTCACAATTAAGGCCAATAGGCCACTAGCTTTCTTCACTGCTTGCTGTACCTGCATGTGTACTGTAAGTGACTTCCAGACTCAGCATACGATTCAAACACATCTTTAATCAGCACTAAAACTTAACAGCATGAAGTTATCAACACCTCCTGGCTGCCCCAACTGTCGGTGCAGGGCAATAGTATTAGTATCAGTATTACAGTGGGGTGGAGTTAGAGATACTGGCTGGTGTGTGATTGGTTAGCATGCAACATCAATCTACATCCTTCCCCCCAAAGGTTAAGTATGAAAGGGCACTCATGCCATGGGGTTAAACATACTCGCCATATCTGTCTGGTGGTCTACTAACACGGCCCGAGCGCGTGCGGACCAAACCCTCCCCTCCCTCACTTGAAAGATGAGAACCAGGCGGCTCTTGGTGATTGTCAGGAGAAATGCCCAAATTGCAACTGCTCACACAGCAGACAATCAGCTTGCCCCGCTTTTGATAAATCATGCAATTACTGTAAAAACTTAAATCACTTTGCCTCTGTGTGTCGGGCAGCAAGTTGGGCCCGTGGGAAGAATTCGCCTAGCTCCAGGTCTAATCTCAACTTCTTGCTACGAGACAACAACAATCTCACTCCCCAATTCCAGCTTGAACCAGAGAAATCGAACCGCTGCAGCTGCATCATCATACGCTGCAAACGAGCTGGCGAGGCGTGAATGGGCTTGTTCAGGATTGTCACCAGTGGTCCGTCTCGACCGTGAAGGTGTTGCCAAAGATGAAGTCTTGGAATTTGGAGCAAGCAAAAACGACGGCCAACAGTTCCTTTTTGATTTACGCGTAGTGCTGCTCCGTGTCGGTCATGGTGCGAGAGGCATACGAGACAGGTAGTAGAGTGCCCTCGGCAGATGGTTGCAAGCAGGCTGCACCGAGCCCGAATTTCGAAGCATCACAGGTGATCGTCACCGAACGTTTCAGGACGAAAAACATTAGAGTCGGTGCACTGGTCAGTTTGGACTTTAAGATATCAAAAGCAATCTGATGTTGCTGGAACCATGACCATGCTGTGTCCTTTTTTGTCAGCTCCTACAGTGTGGAGCTTAGTTTGCTGAGGTTCGGTATGAACCTGCCGAGATAGTTCACCATGCATGTAGAGTGGATTTGTCCTTGATCAGTGGCTCGTTAGTTCTTATCTTGTTGAAGAGGTTGATTGACATAGTATTTACTTTCGCTCCCGTGTCTAATTTCGTGCCAAAATGAACGTTGTTTACAGTTACTGTCACGGTCGGATCATAATTCTTAGCAGCAGCAAGCTGTTATGAGTAAACAGTTGGGTCCTCTTGTGAGTTAATTGGAGTCTATTCATGGGCAGGTTCGAGCTTGTACATCAGTGACTGATGTACAAGCACACCAGGTCTCGTTGCACTTCCCCTTTTCCTAATCTGACACCATTCAGATAATAATCTGCCTTCCTGTTCTTGCCACAAAGTGAATAACCTCACATCTATCTACATCATACTGTATCTGCCATGCATCTGCCCATTCCACTGGACTGGAGGGCGGCAGCTTCAACCGCCAGGGCCGCGGAGTTGAACCGGCCCATTCACGGAGCGCGGTTCAGCCGCGGGACTTATTTACATCACCCGGTGCGGTCACAACATCGGAGGCCCGGGTCGCCTCAGTGCAGAGGAAGAGGAAGAACAAGAAGGGAGGAGACAAAGACAAGATTTTTGCCTTCCATCACAGTGAGGAGGTGTCTGGTGAACTCACTGTGGTGGATGTTAAATATGTGTTTATTGTGTGTTTTGTTATTTGTATGACTGCAGGCAATGAAATTTCGTTCAGACCGCAAGGTCTGAATGACAATAAAGTTTTCCATGTCTCATGTTCCATGTGCATGTTCCATTCACCCAACCTATCCAACTCCCCCTGCATTCTCATAGCATCCTCCTCACAGTTCACACTGCCACCCAGCTTTGTGTAACTGCAATTCTACATAATGTTACTTAGGTTACTTGTAATCCCTTCATTTAAATAGGCACAGGGACTTTTACTCCCTTCTTTTGACATGCATAATCAAATTTACAAGGAGCATGGTAACATGGCAATACTCCATAATTATGATTTTACTTTGGAGTCACGTGAGTGACTACGCGAAGACCCCGCTAGCACGCATGCGTGATATATCATCTATCACATTGTGCAAATGACAGGCTGGGGACGTGCTGCTCCACCAGCGGTAAGTTTCAAACCTGTAGGTAAGTTTTTTCAACTTATCTCCGGGTCTGTTTCTCCTTGCAGGAAGCTCTTACAGAGTTCACGGGGGGGGGGGAGCCCGAACACAGACTTCGCGGGGAATCCCGTCTTCTGGGACCGCGAGGAAAACCCGGCTGTGGAAACCGCGGAGATCGGATTCCGCGGGGAACCCAGGACAGTAGGAAGAGTCAAGCCGCAGGTTGAACCCGGCTCGGGGAAACCCGGCCGCGGGGTGAACTTGGAAGACATGGCTGCGGACTGCAGAAGTGCGGATAGCCGACGGCATTTTTTCAGACTCCGGCAGCCCGGACAGATCTTCAACGGAGTCTGAAAGGCCTGGACGAGTCAGGCCAGGAGGGTTCCCCTCCGACATGGGTACGTCCTGGGACGTTTTTTACCCATGTGGAGCATGGATAGCTCCCGCAGAACACTCATCCCACTGAGGTGCTCCATCCTGGTATGGTCCATGCAGGGCCATATCAGCGCAGGACCCCTAGGGGCTTGCGGCAGCACCTATCTCAGGGCTGCATACAAATCTCCCTCTCTTTGAGTGGAGTGCGAGGGGTCAGTAGGAGCTGACTCCAAACTCGGAAGTATGTCCAGGGAACATACTGGAGTACAGGCGTGAGGTTCCAGAAATTTCTGGCGTGGCATCAAGACCTTCGCTAACGAAGAAACCTGGAAGGGCCAGAGTTCCCTCGTGAAGCAGCAGCCACGTCACATCATTACAGGAACAGGTGCCGGCTGTGAGATACCATGCACCTGTAAAATTGTTCCTGAAAGGACCAGCAGTGAACAGCGGTATGTCGAGGTACAATGCACACTTCAAAATGAACTGCTTCCAGATGAACGCCATCGGACCCGCCTTAAATTCTAAATTTTCAGGCTCAAGTAAGGCCAGCAATGTCTAGCCACCGAATCCTCTCTTCAGGAAACCTATCCAAACAGGTAACATCCGGATGAAGAATCAAAGTATCAAGGTACCACGGCAACAACACACCCCACGCCTCTACCGACAGCAAGCGTTTCACTGAAGCTGGTGGCAGCTTCAAAGCTGGGCGCAGGTCTTTCAGGCCAAGGCCCAAACCGGTCCTCAGGGAAAATATGGGATCCACGCACCCCAGCAATCCTACTCTCCAAATCTGGGACGGAAATAGAACCCGCATCAGGGGCCTCTGGGCTTACCATAAGACCACCAATAACCATGAAGGTAGGTGGGTCTGGTGATTTCCGAAATATGAGATATGTGGACCATTTACAAGTTGGTAAAATTTACACTTGTTTTGTGCATATGATCTATTTATAAACAAAAAGAAACATGAGATCAGTTTTATACCCCACAACCATGTGAGGCAGAGTTGCCTTTCAAGACAGGTCCGCAGTTGCGGCCTGCTCAGTATCACAATGAAAGATACCGGTTCAACTCGCATGTGCTGTGTAGACATTTCTGAATAGGAAACTTCATTACTGTCTAACAACTGAGGAACAGTTTCCACTCACAGGGCTCACCGAAGGTATTTGAAATTTAGCTCGATGGGGCAATGATACAGTTAAAAGCGTTAAAAAATGGGCTAACTTCAGCCCCCAGGTTATTTACCAAATTACTAAAACCAGTGCATCGGCTGCTCAGAGCTTAAAAAGCTATTGTTATGGCCTATCTGGATGATGTTCTAAACACTGTATTTTGCCAAATTAGCGATATCAGCCACAAAACTATATTTCAGAAATTAGGTTCTCATCCATCCAGTTAAATTTAAGTTGATACTAACTGAAATTATTGAGTATTGGGATTTACCTTTAACTCTATTAAATTGTCTGGGAATTGACAATATATTGGCTTTCAGCTGTACTATTTGGGTCTTTGCTTTATCAGAGCTATACAGCATGCAAAGGAGTAAGCTCTCAAGTACCATGTAGGTCATTGCTACCAGACCTATGCTATTCCCAGCTGAAACTATTGCTCAAAGATGGAAAATTACTAATACCATTTCTAGTTACGGAGGCAGATGGGTTTGCATGAGTAACCAATTGTTCAGTTATATGCTATCAACTACCTATACACACTAGGTGCATTCTGTGGATTAAAGGTTTGTGCAAATATGCATAATCTGCATGCTCAAGTCTAACTTGATACACTGGTGCTGTTACATGTTAATCACATGGGTGCAATCAAGTCAAAGTATCCGGTGATAGTTCACCTAACTTCATTTGACATTGGTGTATCGTCATGTATAATCAATGACAATACAGAATGGATGTTGGATCACAAGTATTCAATGACATTATGGGCTTGATGGAACACCAAAAGATCGAGATGTTTGCATCTAGGCTCTATCACCAGTTGCAAAAAATATGTGGCTTATCAGTGGCGAAGGATGCATTCTCGCTACACTGGGGAGGAATGTTCTTTATGTCTTCCTCCATTTTGCCTCATCAGACGGGTCTTGGAAAATTCAGCCATTTCCCGCTTCAGGCATTTTCATAGCGCCTGACTGGCCTATACAGCCATTGTTCCTGCTGATGTTGGGAATGATAATAGAACCTTATATGGTTATTTCTAGACACAAAATTGCTGGTTAGCCGTGACTCGGGAAACCATCCTCTGCATAATATAATCAATTCATTGACTTGCAGACTGGGAAGACCGTTCCTGCGGCTCGGGTTGTTAAACCAAACCATGGATTGCAGCGATAGCACCAAATAAGCAGTACTTCCTCATAAGGAGGGAAGTATTTTTGTTTTATACTAATATTACCTATAATTCGGCACGGAGGACTGACGTCTTGAAGTTTAGTTCTATATGGGATTTTGACAATCATTAATTTAACGTGCCATTTACTGTACAGGGGGTGAGTAAAGGTACAGGGGTTGAGTAAAGGTACAGGGGTTGAGTAAAGGTACAGGGGGTGAGTAAAGGTACAGGGGGTGAGTAAAGGTACAGGGGGTGAGTAAAGGTACAGGGGGTGAGTAAAGGTACAGGGGGTGAGTAAAGGTACAGGGGGTGAGTAAAGGTACAGGGGGTGAGTAAAGGTACAGGGGGTGAGTAAAGGTACAGGGGGTGAGTAAAGGTACAGGGGGTGAGTAAAGGTACAGGGGGTGAGTAAAGGTACAGTGGGTGAGTAAAGGTACAGGGGGTGAGTAAAGGTACAGTGGGTGAGTAAAGGTGCAGTGCTTTTGGTTTGCATAATAAAAGTGTAGGTTAAAGGTCAAGAGGGAGCTGCTGTTTGAGTCAGATACCTGCTGATTTCTCACAGCAGTTTCCATTATATTATACTGATATCGGATCCAGGGTAAGGCGAGAGAATGTCAGCCAGAGCAGTGTACTGTACTGCATGTCAGATGTGGGAGGTCATGGTGTCGGATGGCCCTCTTGACGTCCACATCTGCATCAGGTGCAGAGAGATGGGGCTCCTAAGGGACCGTATTAGGATCCTGGAGCAGCAGCTCGATGACCTCTGCCTGGTCAGGGAGAGTGAAAAGGTGATAGAGGAGAGTTATAGGGAGGTGGTCACTCCAAAACCACAGGAGAGAGACATGTGGGTCACACTAAGGAAGGGCAAGGGGCAGAGGCATGAACAAGTGAGTACTCCAATGTCAGTACACCTGGCAAATAAGTACTCCTGTTTGAGTACGGATGGGGGTGACAGCCTACCCGGGGGTAGCGACAGCGGACGGGCCTTCAGCACAGAGACCGCCCCTGTTACTCCGAAAGGTAGGGAAAAAAAGAGGAGGGCAATAGTAATTGGGGACTCTATTGTTAGGGGGTCGGATAGTCGCAGTCGGGAGACCAGGATGGTGGTCTGCCTCCCTGGAGCCAAGGTCTTGGACGTGTCTAAACGTGTCCAAGATATCCTCAAATCAGAGGGAGAGGAGCCTGAGGTCGTGGTACATATAGGTACCAATGACATAGGTAAAAAAAGAGAAGAGGTCCTGAAGGGAGGATTTAAGGACTTGGGAGGAGAGTTGAGGAAAAGGACCAAAAAGGTAACAATCTCAGGATTACTGCCTGTGCCACGTGACAGTGAGAGTAGAAATGAAGCAAGGTGGAGGATAAATGCTTGGCTGAAAGACGGGTGCAGAGGGCAGGGATTCAAGTTTCTGGATCATTGGGACTTCTTTTGGGGTAGGTGGGACCTGTACAGAAAGGATGGGTTGCACTTGAACCCGAGGGGGACCAATATCCTGGCGGGGAAATTTGCAAAGGCCACTGGGGAGACTTTAAACTAGAATGGTTGGGGCGAGGGATGCAAATAGCAAAAGCTAGTAGACAGAATGGGAGGCAGGAAGCAGAAAAGGGAAGCACTCGGACACAAGAGGAGAAAGAAAAAAAAGGAAATAAACAGAGAATAAGAGATGGGGGGTTTCTTAAATGTGCATATTTTAATGCTAGGAGCATTGTAAGAAAGGTGGATGAGCTTAGAGTCTGGATAGACACCTGGAAGTATGATGTTGTGGCGATCAGTGAAACATGGTTGCAGGAGGGCTGTGATTGGAAACTAAATATTCCAGGATTTCGTTGCTTCAGGTGTGATAGAATTGGAGGGGCAAGAGGTGGAGGTGTTGCATTGCTAGTCAGGGAAGATATTACAGCAGTGCTTTGGCAGGATAGATTGGAGGGCTCATCTAGGGAGGCTATTTGGGTGGAACTTAGAAGTGGGAAAGGTGTAGCAACACTTATAGGGGTATATTATAGACCGCCAAATGGGGAACGAGAATTGGAAGAGCAAATATGTAAAGAGATAGCAGATATTAGTAGTAAGCACAAGGTAGTGATTGTGGGAGATTTCAACTTTCCACACATAGACTGGGAAACACATTCTGTAAATGGGCTGGATGGTTTGGAGTTTGTAAAATGTGTGCAGGATAGTTTTTTGCAGCAATACATAGAGGTGCCTACTAGAGGAGGGGCAGTGCTGGACCTCCTGTTAGGAAATGAGACGGGACAGGTGGCGGAGGTATGCGTAGGGGAGCACTTCGGGTCCAGTGATCACAATACCATTAGTTTCAATATAATTATGGAGAAGGACAGAACTGGGCCTAGGGTTGAGATTTTTGATTGGAGAAAGGCTAACTTTAACGAGATGCGAGATGATTTAAAAGGAGTGAACTGGGACATTTTGTTTTATGGGAAAGATGTAGAGGAGAAATGGAGGACATTTAAAGGGGAAATTTTAAGAGTACAAAATCTTTATGTTCCTGTTCGGTTGAAAGGAACCAGTAAAAATTGGAAAGAGCCCTGGTTTTCAAGGGAAATTGGACATCTTGTTCGGAAAAAGAGGGAGATCTACAATAATTATAGGCAGCATGAAGTAAATGATGTGCTTGAGGAGTATAAGGAATGTAAAAAGAATCTAAAGAAAGAAATTAGAAAAGCTAAAAGAAGATATGAGGTTGCTTTGGCAAGTAAGGTGAAAGTAAATCCAAAGGGTTTCTACAGCTATGTTAATAGCAAAAGGATAACAAGGGATAAAATTGGTCCATTGGAGAGACCGAGTGGACAGCTATCTGCAGAGCCAAAAGAGATGGGGGAGATATTGAACAATTTCTTTTCTTCGGTATTCACCAAGGAGAAGGATATTGAATTATGTGAGGTAAGGGAAACTAGTAGAGTAGCTATGGATACTATGAGTTTCAAAGTAAAAGAAGTACTGGCACTTTTGAAAAACATAAAAGTGGATAAGTCTCCAGGTCCTGACAGGATATTCCCTAGGACATTGAGGGAAGTTAGTGTAGAAATAGCCGGTGCTATGACAGAAATATTTCAAATGTCATTAGAAACTGGAATAGTCCCCGAGGATTGGCGTACTGCGCATGTTGTTCCATTGTTTAAAAAGGGTTTTAAAAGTAAACCTAGCAATTATAGACTGGTTAGTTTGACTTCAGTGGTGGGCAAATTAATGGAAAAGATACTTAGAGATAATATATATAAGTATCTGGATAAAGAGGGTCTAATTAGGAACAGTCAACATGGATTTATGCCTGGAAGGTCATGTTTGACTAATCTTCTTGAATTTTTTGAAGAGGTTACTAGGGAAATTGACGAGGGTAAAGCAGTGGATGTTGTCTATATGGACTTCAGTAAGGCCTTTGACAAGGTTCCTCATGGAAGGTTGGTTAAGAAGGTTCAACTGTTGGGTATAAATGCAGGAATAGCAAGATGGATTCAACAGTGGCTGAATGGGAGAAGCCAGAGGGTAATGGTGGATGGCTGTTTGTCGGGTTGGAGGCAGGTGACTAGTGGGGTGCCTCAGGGATCTGTGTTGGGTCCTTTGTTGTTTGTCATGTACATCAATGATCTGGATGAAGGGGTGGTAAATTGGATTAGTAAGTATGCAGATGATACCAAGATAGGGGGTGTTGTGGATAATGAAGAGGATTTCCAAAGTCTACAGAGTGATTTAGGCCAGTTGGAAAAATGGGCTGAAAGATGGCAGATGGAGTTTAATGCTGATAAATGTGAGGTGCTACACCTTGGCAGGACAAATCAAAATAGGACGTACATGGTAAACGGTAGGGAATTGAAGAATACAGTTGAACAGAGGGATCTGGGAATAACCGTGCATAGTTCCTTGAAGGTAGAATCTCATATAGATAGGGTGGTAAAGAAAGCTTTTGGTATGCTAGCCTTTATAAATCAGAGCATTGAGTATAGAAGCTGGGATGTAATGTTAAAATTGTACAAGACGTTGGTGAGACCAAATCTGGAGTATGGTGTACAATTTTGGTCGCCCAATTATAGGAAGGATGTCAACAAAATAGAGAGGGTACAGAGGAGATTTACTAGAATGTTGCCTGGGTTTCAACAGCTAAGTTACAGAGATAGGTTGAATAAGTTAGGTCTTTATTCTCTGGAGCGCAGAAGGTTAAGGGGTGACTTGATAGAGGTCTTTAAAATGATGAGAGGGATAGACAGAGTTAATGTGGACAAGCTTTTCCCTTTGAGAATAGGGAAGATTCAAACAAGAGGACATGACTTTAGAATTAAGGGACAGAGGTTTAGGGGTAACATGAGGGGGAACTTCTTTACTCAGAGAGTGGTAGCGGTGTGGAATGAGCTTCCAGTGGAAGTGGTGGCGGCAGGTTCGTTGGTATCATTTAAAAATAAATTGGATAGGCATATGGATGAGAAGGGTATGGAGGGTTATGGTATGAGTGCAGGCAGGTGGGACTAAGGGAAAAAAGTTGTTCGGCACGGACTTGAAGGGCCGAGATGGCCTGTTTCCGTGCTGTAATTGTTATATGGTTATATGGTTACTGTGCCTAACGTACCTTCTCATCGTATTGGCTGCAAGGAGCAGAATCCACTCTGTCGGGTCTCACCTTCTGATATCTAGATTATGAAGGGTATCTTCAACTCGAAACCTCCCAGGCCAGATACGCAAAGATATGGGATGTTAACATTGGAACATCCCTGTCCTTGGTCAAACTCACTTACAAAGTGGTTATGCTCATGGGGCTGAGTTCAGCGGAACGGGTCCAGTCTTGCATAGCCGTGACTGGACAGGATGATTATATCTGCAGGCAATACTGTATAACATTTATGTTTATGACCTAGTCAATCAGAATACACCCGGGACATCAGGTCTCAAACTAGATTTGTTGGCATATCCCATGGACCTTCGGTTGTGTGTGGCCACACATCTACATCAGTATGTTAAGGTCACTAGAGCCTTAGACACTCTGAACTAGCAATGTTTGTTAGTCACATAAAGCCTCATAAGAAGGTATCACTACAGACCATTTCCAGGTGGTTAAAACGGGTTCTGGGTTACAGGAGTGAACACTGACGTTTTCAAGTCTCACTCCACCTAGGCTGCAACAATATCAGCAGCATGTTTCGTGGGACCACATTCTACCTGCTGCAGGATGGTCAAACGAACGATCTTTCCAAAATATTTTAGAACTAACCCATTGCCAGACCGGGGGTATTTGCCAACTCTATTTTAGGTCCTGTTTATAGTTTCCTCCCAGTTGAGGGAGGTTACAGAGCGTACCAAGATGGAATCGAGGACGAAGTCCAAACGAGCCGCTACCAAACAAGTTGCTGAGGACCGCGAAGCAGGTAGCCAGCAGCGGTCGAGTTCTCCAGAGTTGCTGATACAAACCGCAGCCCCCGACTTCATGCTGCTACAGCCCGCAGGTGCTTCTCGGACTAGTGCAAAACCACCTGGAAGTCGGGCAGGTCCGCTGACTCGGCTGAGTCCGGTCTGGAGGACACCCTGCCCGGGGGAAGCGACAGCGGTCGGTTATCCCGCATGGAGCGGATGGTGGAGCAGTTGCTCCAACGTGACCTGCTACAGCAGGGGTATGGTCTCCTCGCAGACCCATGGCAGTACCCTTTACAGGGCTGCCAAATGTCTCACCCTCATCGCAGGGGAGCATTAGGAGTCAGGACTGGGCTGACTCTGAAGAGGGGAGTGTGGCTGAAGAAACACCAATGCTAGGGGTGCCAGAAGAGGAGCTACTGGGCATGGTATCTAAATTTGCGATGCCTACCCTGTGTGCTGAGTCCTATTCTCTACACAATCTACACTCATGACTGCACACCGACACACAGCACAAACCGGATCATTAAGTTTGCAGATGACACGACTGTGGTGGGGCTGATAAATAACAACGACGAGTCTGCCTACAGAGATGAAGTCCAAAAACTGACTGTCTGGTGCACTAACAATAATCTGGCACTCAACTCAACCAAAACAAAAGAACTGGTTATTGACTTCAGGAGAAGGAGAGAGGAACCTGCTCCTGTTTACATCAAAGGAGACATGGTGGAGAGAGTCACCGACTTTAAGTTTCTGGGCACATACATCTCCCAGGACCTTACGTCGACAGTGAACACCATCACTCTCGTAAAGAAGTCACAGCAGCGGCTATATTTCCTGAGGACTCTGCGGAGAGCAAACGTCTCACAGCAGCTGCTGCTGTCCTTCTACCGGTGCGCCGTGGAAAGCATCCTCTCCTATGGCATCCTGGTGTGGTTTGCTAGCTGCACTGTGGCTGGAAGGAAGGCACTACAGAGGGTTATTAAAACAGCACAGAGCATCATAAACACTCAACTACCCTCCCTGGAAGACATTTACAAGGCCCGATGTTTACGCCGGGCGACAAACATCACACAGGACTCATCCCACCCTGCCAACCACCTTTTCACTCTGCTGCCCTCTGGGAGGCGATACGGGTCTTTGAAGGCCCGCACTTGCAGACTAACAGTTTCTACCCACGTGCCATTAGAGAACTTAACTCAAACAGATAACACTACGGGCAACACTACACAATTCGGGGTGCAAATAAAAATTTGTCTGCTTGAATGAGCAATATAACGTGCATTTTTTATTATCTATTACTTATTTTATGCATTGATCTTGTAGTAAATGTAAACGTGAGAGTAAATGGTTGTTTGTGTTATTGTGTTTTGTTCTTTTTTTAATCTTTTTATCCTGTGTCTTTTATTGTTTACCATTGAAGGGGATGCACATGAAATTTCGTTGTACAGTTGATGTGCAATGACAAATAAACGTATTTGATTTGATTTGATTTGAAAAGGGCTGCCGTTGCAACCAAAGTTGGCAGCCAGTATTAACTACATGGCAACGAATCTACTTCAGGAATAGGCCATTAATGACACTCCAGCCAAATACCTAGCTCCAGAGAATTGTGTCTCCCTCAACGTGCCTGCAGTCAACAACCCCATCTGGGGTAACATGAGCCCTGGCGTCAGGAGTCGGGAAGTAAAACTCCAGAAAATCCTAAAACTACTGGCTGCTGGAATTACGGCCATTGCCAGGTCAGTGGATGGAGTGGAAATGCCAGAAGAGCTACAGGATGCTCTGGCACTTCTCTGTAACACTCAGTTTGAGATCAACTGTTACAGAAAGAGTGTCATCCGGCCTGCACTGAACCCCAAGTTCGCAGGGTTGTGCAGACCCAGCAGTGCACAGCCGCCTACACTACTATTCGGGGACAACTTGCCAAAGCAGGTAAAAGACCTCGATGAAGAGGCAAAGGCAATAGGCATGATAAAAGTGCCGGCTGCCACCAAGTCCTCATACCTGCGGCGACAGCACCCCTATGCATCCACCAGCAGACCACTCTACCACAGCGACAGAACACCTGCTGGTGAAAGCTCGAAGGCCGTCCAACCTGCTCAACGGTCGTTTTTAGACCATGGCCCTCCACGGCCTTCCTGGAAGATGCACCACCCCCTCACCACAGCGCCTCCACCTCCCAGGAAACAAGGACAGAGGAAACCAACACAGCACCGCCGGTAACCATGGAGGTAGGTGGGTCTGGTTGCCTCAGGAACATTGCATGTTTAAATTCTTCACGGATTGGGGGACGGTTGCACCTGTTTCATGATGCATGGAGTTCTATAACTTCTGATCCTCTCATACTGCAAAGTACTGAAGGATACAAAATAGAATTTGTTCACAAACTTTCCCTTCCTGTTCAGCATACATCTAGTCGAAAGTGTGTACTTTCACGGAAAGAAAAGATAGAAGGTCATGCTGAACTCTTAAGACTGCATATGAAAGGGGTAATTGAGAAAACCAAAAGTGAGTCTCATGAGTTTGTATAGAACATCTTCACTAAAAATAAAAAAGATGGCGGATGCCGCATCATTACTGATTTGACACAACTGAATACTTTTGTGCAGTATGCCCACTTCAAAATGGAAACCTTTGTTACTGCCAAACAACTAGTTTCCAAGAGATACTTCATGGCTTGCATCGATCTAAAAGATGCATACTATTCAGTACCAATAGACAAAGATCATCAAAGATATTTGAAATTTGCCTGGATGGGGCAGCTCTGGCAGTATAAAGTGCTGCCTAATGGATTAACATCAGCATCCAGACTGTTTACCAAATTATTCAAACCAGCTTTAGCGTGTCTCAGAAAACAAAAGCGTATTGTTATGGCATACCTCAATGACATTTTAATTGTGGGGAAAACCTTGGAGTTTGCCAAATTGGCTGTCTCAGCCACTGAGCACCTATTTCAAAAACTGGGTTTTAGCATCCATCCAGACAAATCCAAATGAATGCCTTCTACCACTATGAACTATTTGGGATTCACGATTGACTCTCTTCATATGTCTGTCACTTTGCCACTGAACAAAGCGTCAGACTTGATAGAAGCATGTAACAGCCTTGCTGGCACCAGTAAACTGTCCATTCGGCAAGTAGACAGGGTAATTTGGAAGATTGTGGCTGCCTTCCCAGCCACACAATTTGGGCCCTTGCATTACCAAAACCTACAAAGAGCAAAAATTGCAGCACTCAATCACCATGCTGGCCATTTTGACAGGCCAATGCAATTACCAGCAAAAACAAAATTGGAATTACAATGGTGGATAGACAATGCTCGACATTGCTCTAATCCTATTACAATAACAAACCCCACGGTTATACTACAAACTGACGCCAGCGCTCAAGGCTGGGGAGCAACTAATACCACCTCCAGTTGCAGTGGTAGATGAATTAACTTTACTCCCGGCACTGGGAATTAATCATCTAGAAATGTTTGGGGGCATTTCATGTACTCCGGGCTTACTGTTCGGACATGCACCATCTGCATGTATGCTTACAAATTGATAATACTACCGTGGTGGCTTATATCAATCACATGGGTGGAATTAAGTTGATATCTTGTGATGAATTGATCAATACAATCTGCCCCTGGTGCTTAGAAAGGAACATTTGGATATCAGCCACTTACCTTCCGGGTAAGCTAAATACAGTGGCGGACACCAGGTCACGCAAGTTTAATGCCAACACCGAATGGATGTTGGACCGCAAAGTATTTGCCAATATTGTAGATCGGTATGGAACACCAGATATCGACCTTTTTGCATCCAGACTTAATCACCAAATACCAACATATGTTGCATGGGAACCAGACCCTGGGGCAGTAGCGATGGACGCTTTCTCGCTACACTGGGGGGATTTGTTTTTCTATGCATTTCCCCCCTTCTGCCTCATCAGTCGGGTCTTGCAGAAAATTCAACAAGACTCCTCATCGGGTATTCTGGTTGTGCCCGACTGGCCTACTCAGCCATGGTTCCCTGTGGTACTGGACATGGCATCTGAACAATGCATTCCAATACCCAAACGTCTGGGCTTACTGGTACATCCTGTGACAGGGGAGATTAACCCGTGCCATGACCAGATGAACCTATTGGGTTGCAGGGTGTGAAAAGGCCACTCCTGGATTTAGGACTCTCGGACCGAACAATGAATATCATCACGGCATCATGCAGGGCGTCCACCAGGAGACAATACCTCACTTACGTCAAGAAATGGGAGGTGTCTTGAACCAACACAAACACCACGTATGACACAGCCACCATTACGGAAGTGCTGGAGTTCCTGGCAAGCCTTCATTTTGATGAAGGTTTAAGCTACAGTGCCATCAACTGTGGCTGGAGTGCCCTATCCTCATACCTCGGACAAGGTTTAGATCAACTTGCAGTGGAGTCCCACCCCTTGGTGTCTAAACTTATGAGGGGAATTTTTAACTCAAATCCCCCCAGGCCTAGATATTCCCAGACCTGGGACATTGGCATTGTGCTAACCATGCTCCGCGGGTGGGTACCAATAACGTCCCTTTCCTTCGCCAAATTGACCTACAAAATGGTAATGCTGATGGCACTCGTGACGGCGCAACGAGTCCAGTCCCTACACAAGCTAATATGGACGTCATGGTTATAAACAACAATAAGGTAACTTTATTTATTCAGGGCTTACTCAAACAAAACAGGCCTGGGTCATCTGGCCACAAGTTGGATTTCCTGGCCTACCCCGTAGACAGCCACCTATGCATAGTGACCCACCTTTTACACTACATGGAGGTCACCAAGTGTCTCAGGGGCACGGAAAGGGCTCTGCTTATAAGTCACAAATGTCCTCATCACAGAGTCACCGTGCAAACCATTTCAAGATGGCTAAGGGTGGTATTGGGTGCAGCGGGGGTGGACACTGATGTTTTTAAATCTCACTCCACCAGGGCTGCATCTACATCAGCGGCAAGGATGATGGAAGTTCCAATGGACCACATCCTTGCAACGGTGGGTTGCGCTAATGAGAAAACCTTTCAGTGGTCTATAATAAACCCGTGGCTGCGCCTGAGACGTTTGCAGACACAATATTAAGTTCTGTATTATAATTTCCCCGAAGTAGGGGTATTATTGTTTGTTTGTAATTGCCAAATAAATACCCTCTTGTTTTTCAGCACAGTTTCATGTCTGAAATACGTTAACATACTTCCTCCATTTGTCATTATGGCAGTGTGTGAGCATGGACTTATTCCAGGGCATGAAATCACAGAGCTTTGAAATCTTCACGTCGTCACTCACGTGACTCCGAAGTAAAATGGTAAAATTAAATGAGAACTTACCAGTTTGAAGTTTGATCTTTATTTTATGAGGCGTTACAATGAGGGATTATGTGCCCTCTGCTCCCAACCCCTCTATTATAAAGGTCAAATGGTATGCTGGTTCTCTTATCTTACTATGTTAGTCAACTCTGTTATCTGTGATTTCACACCGCTGCTTTGAAGATTGTCGTGCATGCATGCTGGTGGGGTCTTCACGTAATCCCTCATCGTAACTCCTCATAAAATAAAGATCAAACTTCAAACTGGTATGTTCTCATTTAAGTAAAAAGTAAAGTATCCTTTATTGTCATTCAGACCTTTCGGTCTGAACGAAATGTTGTTACCTTGCAATCATAACATATAATAAAAAACAAAACACACAATAAACACATATTTAACATCCACCACAGTGAGTTTACCAGGCACCTCCTCACTGTGGTGGAAGGCAAAAGTCTTAAAGTCTTTGTCTTCTTCCCTCCTCGATCTCCCTCTATGCTGAGGCGATCCAGGCCTCCGATGTTATCGTCCACTAGGCCTGCGGCCGAGCCTTCGAAGCCAGGCTGCCGCCACCGCCATCACCGGAACGCTGGAACACCGCCACAGCTCTGAAGCAGGGTCCGCCGCTCGAACGCTGGAGCCCCGCAGCTCTGAAGCCGGGTCGGCGCTGGAGCACCGCAGCTCTGAAGCAGGATCCGCCGCTGGAACGCTGGAGCACCGCAGCTCTGAAGCTGGGCCACTGCTGGAGCACCGCAGCTCTGAAGCCAGGCCGCCGCTGGAGCACCGCAGCTCTGAAGCTGGGTCGCCGCTGGAGCACCGCAGCTCTGAAGCTGGGCCACCGCCGCCGCTAGAAGCTAGAACGCAGCCATAGCTCCGAGGCCCCCACCTCCACCATTAGGCCTCAGCACAGACGGAGATGGTGACGGGGAGACACGGCAAGAAAAGTTGCATCCCGCGAAGGGAGAGACTAAAACCCTGTTTCTCCCACCCTCCGTCCCCCCCCCCCCCCCCCCACACACATACACAGCCTAATAAACCAAAATTCTAACTAAACAAACACAAGAAGACAAAAAGAAAAGAAAAACAGAAGGACTGCAGGTGAGCTGCAGCTGCCACCAATCCTCCTTTCCTAGCATGGCAGGGTGTGAGCATTGACTCGTTTCCACGGCATGAAATCACAGAGCTTTGAAATCTTCACGTAGTCACTCACGGTATTCCGAAGTAAAATAGTAAGATTAAACGAGAACTTACCAATTTTAAGTTTGAACTTTATTTTATGAGGAGTTACGTTGAGGGATTATGTGCCCTCCTCACCCAACCCTCTATCATAAAGGTCAACTGGTATTCTAGTTCTCTTATCTTACTATATTTAGGTCAACCTCTGTCTTCTGTGATTTCACACCGCTGCTTTGAAGAATGTCGCGCATGCGTGCTGGTGGGGTCTTCACATAATCCCTCAACGTAACTCCTCATAAAATAAAGATCAAACTTCAAACTGGTAAGTTCTTGTTTAATCTTACTATTCTCCTTCCTTGTTATCGCCATCTCATTGCAGTGAACCTCCTTCCCATAGGTGATAGATTACATCGACATACTCTGTTTTTTGCAGACCTGATGGCTATCAATGTCCCAAGATGAGTGAACAACAGCGGTATGTCCATCGTGATGTATCCTAGGAAGGGATTTCTTGAAAGAAAGAAGCAGTTAGCGTTTTATGTCTTAGGTGCCATACTAACAATGTTACAGTAGCGAAGGTGAACCCATGCATCCCTCCCCTCCACCTTAGCTGTGGTACAGGTTGTTAGAAGGGACCTGGTAAGGTCCTTCCCACTGAATGTCCAGTCTCTTCCTCATCCAATTCATGACCATTACATAAGTACCAGGTTCAATTTTAGATGGAGTGGTTGGAGTGTACATCTCTCAATGCCCTGGTTAACCATAAAATATAATTAGTCATTTCCATTGTCATGTGGTGAAAGTGAACAGTCTTTGTAGTATTCTGGTTCCATGGGGTTCTGAGTGGACGAAGGGCTGGAAGGTGAAGTGCATGTAGTGCATGTTGGCACAAAGGTTGTCGGAAAGAAGGGGATGAATATTCTGAAGCGTGACTTTAGAGAGTTCGGGAAAGTGCTGAAGAGCAGGACCTCCAGAGTTGTTATTTCCGGTTTGCCTCCAGTTCCTCGAGCTGGCGAGAGCAGGAACAGGAAGTTACAGCAACTGAATGTGTGGCTGGGGAACTGGTGCAGGGGGTAGGGATTTAGAATCTTAGACCACTGGGATGTGTTTTGGAGCAAGGGGGAATGGCACAAAAGGGACGGATTGCACCTTAAAAGGTGGGTGACCGGCATTCTGGCAGGCAGGTTTGCCTAGTGCGATAAAGGTGGTTTTAAATTAAATAAGCGGGGGGGAGGGGGTGTCAAATGGGATAGTCAAGGGCGGAGTTAAAGGGAAAGGCAGTAAAGGGATAGTTAATTACCACAGAATTAACAGGAATGCAAGCTCACAAAGGGATAGGAGAGTATGGCCAAGTGTAGTAGGGATGCAAGTGAATGGTGAGATGAGCAAGGAATTAAAAGTCTGGGAACTTAATATCCAGGGTTATACATCATATAGAAAGGACTAGCAGGTGGGCAAAGGAGGGGGAGGAGGTAGCTTTTCTGGTGAGGGATAGAATTCAGTCCCTTGCGAGGGAAGACATAGGGACTGACAAGGTAGAGTCACTGTGGATTGAGTTGAGGAATTGCAAAGGCAAGAAGACACTAATTGGCGTTATCTACAGACCCCCAAATAGTAGCCCAGATGTAGGGTGTAACTTGCAGCAGGAGTTAAAACTGGCATGTAACAAAGGTAAGGCAATTGTGGTGATGGGGGATTTCAATCTGCAGGTAGACTTGGAAAATCAGGTTGGTTCAGGACCCCAAGAAAGAGAGTTTGTAAAGTGCCTCCGAGATGGATTCTTAGAGCAGCTTGTAATGGAGCCGAACAGAGAAAAGGAAATTCTGGATTTAGTGTTGTCCAATGAACCAAATTTGATAAGAGAACTCGAGGTAAAGGATACGCTTGGAGGTAGTGATCATAATATGATTAGTTTTAATTTTCAATTTGAGAAGGAGAAGGTGAAATCGGAAGTGGCAGTGATGCAGCTGAACAAAGGGGATTATGAAGGCATGAGAGAGGAGCTGGCCAAGGTAGACTGGAAAGGGATCCTAGTAGAAATGATCGTGGAACAGCAATGGCAGGAATTTCTGGGCATAACCCGGAAGACACAGGATCATTTCATTCCAAAAAGGAAGAAAGATTCTAAGGCGAGTAGGAGGCAACCGTGGCTGAGTTGAACCATGGCAGTGTTGAACAAGTACTTGCGTCTGTCTTCACAAAGGAAGACACAAACAATCTCCCAGAAGTACTGGAGGACAGAGGATCTAAGGGGGTTGAGTAACTGAAACAAAATTTTCATTAGGCGAGAAATAGTATTGGGTAGACTAATGGGACTGAAGGATGATAAATCTCTGGGCCTGATGGACTGCATCGCAGGGTCCTCAGGGAGGTGGCTCTAGAAACAGTGGACACATTCATGATCATTTTCCAAGGTTCAATAAATTCAGGATCAGTTCCTGTGGATTGGAGGATAGCCAATGATATCCCACTTTTCTAGAAAGGAGCAAGAGAGAAAATGGGGAATTACAGGTAATAATGGGGCATTTGTATAGCAGTAAAAGGATTAGTCCAAGTCAGCATGGATTTATGAAAGGAGAATCATGCATGGCTAATCTTCTGCAAAATATTTTGAGGATGTGACAAGTAAAATGGATGAAGGGGAGCCAGTGGATGTAGTGTATCTAGACTTCCAGAAATCCTTTGATAAGGTCCCGCACGGGAGGCTGGTGGCTAAAATTAGAGCACATGGTATTGGGGGTAGGGTGTTGACGTGCATAGAAAATTGGTTGGCAGCCAGGAAGCAAAGAGTAGAATTGAACGGGTCCTTTTCAGAATGGCAGGCAGTGGCAAGTGGAGTGCCGCAAGGCTTGGTGTTGGGGCCGCAACTGTTTACCATATATATTAATGATTTGGAAGAGGGAATTAGGAGCAACACTAGCAAGTTTGCGGATGACACAAAGCTGGGTTGCAGT
Source organism: Raja brachyura (assembly GCA_963514005.1). The sequence goes on along the minus strand of OY740796.1, from coordinate 1,019,948 downwards.
GTGAACTGTGAAGAGGATGTTAGGAGGTTGCAGGTTGACCTGGACAGGTTGAGTGAGTGGGCAGATGCGTGGCAAAAGCAGTTTTATACATATATAAATGTGAGGTTATCCACTTTGGCAGCAAAAACAAGGGTGCATATTATTATCTCAATGGGGTTAGGTTAGGTAAGGGGGAGGTGCAGCGAGACCTGGATGTCTGGTACACCGGTCACTGAAAGTTGCTGTGCAGGTACAGCAGGTAGTGAAGAAAGCTAATGGAATGTTGCTGTTGATAGCAAGAGAATTTCAGTACAGGAGTAAAGAAGTTCTTCTGTAGTTGTATAGGGCTCTGGTGAGACCACATCTGGAGAATTGTGTACAGTCTTGGTCTCCTAATTTGAAGAAGAACATCCTTGGGATTGAGGATGTGCAGCGTAGGCTCATGAGATTGATCCCTGGGATGGCAGGACTGTCATATGAGGAAAGATTGAAATTACAAGGCTTGTATTCACTGGAGTTTAGAAGGATGAGGGGGAAACTTATAGAAACATATACAATTATAAAAGAATTGGACAAGCAAGATGCAGGGAAAATGTTCCCAATGTTGGTCGAGTCCAACACCAGGGGCCACAGTCTTCGACTAAAGGGGAGGCCATTTAAGATTGAGGTGAGAAAAAACGTTTTCACCCAGAGAGTTCTCAATTTGTGAAATTCCCTGCCAGAGGGCAGTGGAGGCCAAATCACTAGATGGATTTAAGAGAGATATAGATATAGCTCTAGGGGTTAGTGGAATCAAGGGATATGGGGAGAATGCAGGCAAGGGTTATTGATTGGGGACGATCAGCCATGATCGCAATGAATGGCAGTGCTTGCTCAATGGGCCAAATGGCCTCCTCCTGCATGTATTTTCTATGTTTCTATGCTTCTAAGTACTTTAACAACCGTAGAATCTTTGTTGTCCATGGTAGGATAAGCTTCAATCCATTTACTGAAGTTATCAATATCTAATACATATTTATAAAACTGACATCTTTCCAACTCAATTTAGTTCATCAGGAGGGTCTCAAAGGGAGGGTCCCTGGGTAAGGAGGTTCTCCCATTTCTGCAGGTTATACCCTTCCCAGGGTTATATTGCTGACAGGTCAGACAACGACTACTAATCCCCTGAGCCAGAGTCTGCAACTTTGGATGCCACCATGTATCTAAAAGCGTATCACCAGTTGCTCGGGCACAACAGTGAGTTGAAAAGTGTATACATTCAATAACCCTACCAGCATAATCCCGACATGCAACCAAATTTACAACCAAGCTGCCTCCACATTTCTACATCTTGGCATCCTCCCGTAAACTAATGACATCTTGGATGGTTGGCATTGGTTTTTCTGAGGGAGACTTGTCTTTGTCTATGCTTTTAGTCTGCCTCATTATTTTAGGTAACACGACCCCCCACCACACCCCCCCCTCCCCCCACACCCTTGGGACACTTTCTTAGCTTCTGGGGAAATTGATTTGGCAACATGAGAGCTTGCAACAGGTCTGATATCAATTTCTGGTGGGATATTTGTGTTCCAGCTGAGGTCAAGAATCCCCTGTTTTTCCACAACTGCCCAAAGTCATGGATCACTTCAAAAGCATATCTGAAGACAGTCAAACGTTGATTCCCAAGTCCTTCCCTACGATGCAGGCTCTTAACATGGCAAACAGTTCCGTTAGTTTGGTAGAGAAAGGTGTTTCAAAGGCTGCCACCTCCACATTATTGCCATCCTGATCTATAATTACATATCCTGAAAGTCTTTCACAGAGGTATCATCTTTTATCACAAATGTGCAGTCTTGCCGTGACTCAGCTTGTTCCTCCGGGATTTCCTTCACGGAATTTAAAACATATTTCTAGCTCTTTATTCCGGTCAATGGCTAAGGTGATATGGAGCAGGGGCTCATCTTCCAGTGTTAGGGACCACCATAGGAGTGTTTATGACAAGTAACACTGTCCCTTTATTGTCCATGGGGGTCACAGTTAATCCAGTACAGTTAATCCGGTTGAAAGGAAATAGTAAAAATCGGGAGCCATGGTTTTCAAGGGAAATTGTACACTTGGTTCAAAAAAAGAGAGATATCTACAATAATTACAGGAGGCATGGAGTAAATGAGGTGCTAGATGAGTATAAAGAATGTAAAAATAATCTTAAGAAAGAAATAAGAAAAGCTAAAAGAAGATATGAGGTTGCTTTGGCAAGAAAGGTGAAAGTAAATCCAAAGGAGTTTCTACAGCTATATTAATAGCAAAAGGATAACGAGGGATAAAATTGGACCACTAGAGAGCCAGAATGGACAGCTATCTGCAGAGCCAAAAGAGATGGGGGAGATATTGAACAATTTATTTTCTTCGGTATTCACCAAGGAGAAGGATATTGAACTCTGTGATGTAAGGGAAAAAAGTAGAGTAGCTATGGAAACTATGAGATTCAAAGAGGAGGAAGTACTGACACTTTTGAAAAATATAAAAGTGGATAAGTCTCCAGGTCCTGACAGGATATTCCCTAGGACAATAGTGCCGGAGGATTGGCGTACTGTGCATGTTGTTCCATTGTTTAATAAGGGTTCAAAGAACTAACCTAGCAATTATAGACCTGTTAGTTTGACGTCAGTGGTGGGAAAATTAATGGAAAGGATACTTAGAGATAATATATATAAGCATCTGGAAAAACAGGGTCTGATTAAGAACAGTCAACGTGGATTTGTGCCTGGAAGGTCATGTTTGACAAACCTTGAATTTTTTGAAGAGGTTACTAGGGAAATTGATGAGGGTAAAGCAGTGGATGTTGTCTATACGGATTTCAGTAAGGCCTTTGACAAGGTTCCCCATGGAAGGTTGGTTAAGAAGGTTCAATCTTTGGGTGTTAATGGTGGAGTAGCAAGATGGATTCAACAGTGGCTGAATGGGAGATGCCAGAGAGTAATGGTGGATGGCTGTTTGTCAGGTTGGAAGCCGGTGACCAGTGGGGTGCCTCAGGGATCTGTGTTGGGTCCACTGCTGTTTGTCATGTACAACAATGATCTGGATGATGGGGTGGAAAATTGGATAAGTAAGTATGCAGATGATACTAAGATAGGTGGTGCTGTGGATAATGAAGTAGATTTTCAAAGTCTACAGAGAGATTTCCTGGAGGTGGAATCGCATGTAGATAGGGTGGTAAATAAAGCTTTTGGTGTGCTGGCCTTTATAAATCAGAGCATTGAATATAGGAGTAGGGAAGTAATGTTAAAATTGTACAAGGCATTGGTAAGACCAATTCTGGAGTATGGTGTACAATTTTGGTTGCCTAATTATAGGAAGGATGTCAACAAAATAGAGAGAGTACAGAGGAGATTTACTAGAATGTTGCCTGGGTTCCAGCAACTAAGTTACAGAGAAAGGTTGAATAAGTTAGGTCTTTATTCTTTGGAGCGCAGAAGGTTAAGGGGGGACTTGATTGAGGTATTTAAAATTATTAAAGGGATAGACAGAGTTGACGTGGATAAGCTTTTCCCATTGAGGGTAGGGAAGATTCAAACAAGAGGGCATGACATGAGAATTAAGGGAAAGAAGTTTAGGGGTAACATGAGGGGGAACTTCTTTACTCAGAGAGTGGTGGCTGTGTGGAATGATCTTCCAGCAGAGTGGTGGAGGCAGGATCGATTTTAACATTTAAGTAAAGTGGATAGGTATATGGACGGGAAGGGAATGGAGCGGTATGGTCTGAGTGCAGGTAGATGGGATTAGAGGAAAATAAACGGTCGGCACGGACTGGAAGGGCCGAGAAGGCCTGTTTCCGTGCTGTAATTGTTATATGGTTATATGGTTATAGAAACATAGACACATAGAAACATAGAAAATAGGTGCAGAAGGAGGCCATTTGGCACTTCGAGCCTGCACCGCCATTCAGTATAGTCATGGCTGATCATCCAACTCAGTATCCTGTACATGCCTTCTCTCCATACCCCCTGATCCCTTCCGTCACAAGGGCCACATCTAACTCCCTCTTAAATATAGCTAATGAACTGGCCTCAACTACCTTCTGTGACAGAGAATTCCACAGATTCACCACTCTCTGTGTGAAAAATGTTTTTCTCATCTCGGTCCTAAAATATTTCCCCCTTATCCTTAAACTGTGACCCATTGTTCTGGACTTCCCCAACATCAGGAACAAACTTCTTGCATCTAGCCTGTCCAACTCCTTAAGAACTGTACGTTTCTATAAGATCCCCCCTCAATCTCCTAAATTCTAGCGAGTACAAGACGAGTCTATCCAGTCTTTCTTCATATGAAAGTCCTGACATCCCAGGACTCAGTCTGGTGAACCGTCTCTGTACTCCCTCTATGGCAAGAATGTCTTTCCTCAGATTAGGAGACCAAAACTGTACGCAATATTCCAGGTGTAGTCTCCCCAAGACCCTGTACAACTGCAGTAGAACCTCCCTGCTCATATACTAAAATCCTTTTGCTATGAATGTTAACATACCATTTGCTTTCTTCACTGACTGCTGCACCTGCATGCCTACTTTCAATGACTGGTGTACCATGACACCCAGGTCTCGTTGCATCTCCCCTTTTCCTAATCGGCCACCATTCAGATAAAAGTCTACTTTCCTGTTTTTGCCACCAAAGTGGATAACCTCACATTTATCCAAATTGTACTTCATCTGCCATGCATTTGCCCACTCACCCAACCTATCCATGTCACCTTGCAGCCACCTAGCATCCTCCTCACAGCTAACACTGACCCCAGCTTCGTGTCATCTGCAAAATTGTAAATGTTGCATTCAATTCCCTCATCCAAATCATTAATATATATTGCAAATAGCTGGGGTCCCAGCACTGAGCCATAGAGGGAGCCTAATTGGTACCCCACTAGTCACTGCCTGCCATTCTGAAAAGCACCTGTTCCCTCCTATCTTTGCTTCCTGTCTGCCAGCCAGTTCTCTATCCACATCAATACTGAACCCCCAATACCATGTGCTTTAAGTTTACATACTAATCTCTTATGTGGGACCTTGTCGAAAGCCTTCTGAAAGTCCAGATATAACACATCCACTGGTTCTCCTTTATCCACTCTACTTGTTACATTCTCCAAAAATTCTATGTTTCGTCAGACATGATTTACCTTTCATAAATCCATGCTGACTTTGTCCAATGATTTCACCACTTTCCAAATGTGCTGCTATCCCATCTTTAATAACTGACTCTGCCAGTTTCCCCACTACCGATGTTAGACTAACTGGTCTGTAATTCCCCGTTTTCTCTCTCCCTCCCTTTTTAAAAAACATTTACATTAGCTACCCTCCAATCCTCAGGAATTACTCCAGAATCTAAAGAGTTTTGCAAAATTATCACTAATGCATTCACTATTTCTGGGGCTACTTCCTTAAGTATTCTGGGATGCAGTCTATCAGGCCCTGGTGATTTATCGGGTTCAATCCATTCAGTTTACCTAACACCACTTCCCGGCTAACCTGGATTTCACTCAGTTCCTCCATCTCATTTGACCCCCGGTCCACTGCTATTTCAGGCAGATTATATATGTCTTCCTTAGTGAAGGAAGAAAGTAGTTATTCAATTGGGCTGCCATGTCCTTGTTCCCCATGATCAATTCACCTGTTTCTGACTGCAAGGGACCTACATTTGTTTTAACTAATCTTTTTCTCTTCACATATCTATAAAAACCTTTGCAGTCAGTTTTTATGTTCCCTGCCAGTTTTCCTTTCCTAATTAAGTCCTTTGTCCTCCTCTTTTGGTCTCTGAATTTCTCCTAGTCCTCTGGTAGACTGCTTTTTCTGGCTAATTTGTATGCTTCATCTTTTGTTTTAATACTATCCCTGATTTGCCTTGTTATCCACAGATGCGCTACCTTACCTGATGTATTATTTTGCCAAACTGGGATGAACAATTGTTGTAATTCATCCATGCAGTCTTCAAATGCTTTCCATTGCATATCCGCTGTCAACCCATTAAGAATCAATTGCCAGTCTATCTTAGTCTATTCACGTCAGTTCAGAACCCATGTTTCTGAATTAACAATGTCACTCTCCATCCAAATGATGAACTCAACCTTATTATGATCACTCTTGCCCAAGGGGCCACACACAACAAGACTGCTAACTAACCCTTCCTCATTGCTCAATACCCAGTCTAGAATAGTAAGATTAAACAAGAACTTACCAGTTTAAAGTTTAATCATTATTTTATGAGAAGTTGCGATGAGGGATATGTGATGAAGGCTGTCCCCAAGCATGCGCGTCAATCTTCAAAGCAGCGGTGTGAAATGACAGAAAAGTTGTTGAACCAAAATTGTCAGACTATAGTTGACTAGAACTTACAGAAAGATCGTTATGTTACGAGGGTAGGGAGCGGAGGGCACGGAATCCCTCATCGTAACTCCTCATAAAATAATGATCAAACTTCAAACTGGTAAGTTCTCATCTAATCTTACTATTTTACTTCGGAGTCATGCGAGTGACTACGGGAAGATTTTGAAGTTCTGTGAGTCCACGCATCTCAACTGCAACAATTGACCAGGACGAGTGAGAAAATTAATGCATTCAAAACATGACATGGTTAACAATACTAATGCTTTAATAACAAGAAAGAAAATAAACAGTGACCCCTCTCACCCAGGGGGAAACTGTAAAACGGAACTTAAAACAGAATCAGCAAAAATTCCTGGTCTGGCGATAGGCTTATTATAAAACCTCATTAGACCATCCCGCAGCCGCTAGAATGTGTTCAAGAGGGGCGCCATATCCCTTGCTGCTGATGTCGATTCAGCCCTGGTGGAATGAGGTTTAAAAATGTCAGTGTCCACTCCTGCACACGCCGGAACTTGTTTAATCCATCTAGAAATGGACTGCACCGTAAAACATAGGAGAGTTCCTAGCCTCTCAGGCTCTTAGTGACCTTGATGTATTGGATTATGTGTGACACTACACACACTTGTGGATCTGAGGGGTGTGCCATAAAACTCAATTTATAACGATATATAACCATATAACAATTACAGCATGGAAACAGGCCATCTCGGCCCTTCAAGTCCGTGCCGAACAACTTTTTTCCGTTAGTCCCACCTGCCTGCACTCATACCATAACCCTCCATACCCTTCTCATCCATATGCCTATCCAATTTATTTTTAATGATACCAACGAACCTGCCGCACCACTTCCACTGGAAGCTCATTCCATACCGCTACCACTCTCTGAGTAAAGAAGTTCCCCCTCATGTTACCCCTAAACTTCTGTCCCTTAATTTGAGCCCCCGGCCTGCTCTGCTTGACGAGGTCATGAACGAAAAAGGTGATGTTATTACAGGAAGTACCCATGCTGCCCAGTCTGAGTTTTTGTAATGTCTGGACCCGTTGTGCTGAGACCAGCGCAATGAGCATGACTAATTTGAGTGTAAGATGGTGCAGAGACAGAGATGAAGCTGGTGCCCACTGATGGAACAGCGTGAGGACCATGCTCACATCCCATATGTGTGTGTACCTGGACCTAGGTGAAATGGAGTTAAAAATGCCCTTCATAAACTTGCTTATTAAAGGGTGAGACCCTACCGTGTGGTTCGTTGACCCATAAATAATTTGACAAAGAACTCCGAGCACTGTTAAAGGCACTGTAACTGAGCTTGTTATCATGAAAAAGTGACAAAAGAAATTTCAAAACGTCCGTAATAGAAGCTTTGTCATATGAAATTTCCTTCTGTGAGAGATGTACTGTTTCTGTGTGCTCTTCCTCCAGGCCACAGTGATGACATCTTAGGTACACTGTGAAAGCCCGAGCCCTAGGAGCGGTCTTCTCAGAATCTGCAAGCCACCAAATTTACACGGTCATGAAGAAGGTGGCTTTCTCCTGTCACTGGCTGTACCAGCAGATTTCTGCTCTTGGGCACCACCATAAAAGGCTGCGTATGTAAAGCTAGAACCAGAGAGAACCAATGCTGAGTAGGCCAGTCTGGCACTACCAATATGCCAGTGGCGGAGTCTTGCTGAATTGTTGCCACACGTCCAGTAATGAGGCAGAATGGGGGAAAAACATACACAAATTTCCCACCCCCGTGTAGCGAGAATGCATCTACTGCTACTGCCCCTGGGTCTGGCTCCCATGAGATGTAAATTGGTAACTGATGATTAAGCCTGGAAGCAAACAGATCAATGTCTGGTACACCATTACGAAGGACAATGTCATTAAACACTTCGTGATTTAACATCCATTCTTTGTTGTCATTGAACTCTTGTGACCTGGTGTCTGCCACCGTGTTATATCTACCTGGTAAATAGATAGCTGAAACCCAGATGTTTCTCGCAATACACCGATGCCAGATGAGATGAGATAATCTATCACTGGATACAGACTTACTTCCACCCATGTGATTAATGTACGCCACTGCGGTAGTGTTGTCAATCTGAAGTTGGACATGCACATGCTACATGTTGGCACAAAAAACCTTTCACCCATAGAGTGCTCCCAACAACTCTAAGTAGTTAATACCGTGTGACTGAAGCATCGATGACTCCTGCAGATCCCATCTGCCACCGCAGCTCGAGACGGTATGGGTAGCATCCCATCCTAGTGCACTGGCATCAGTCTGCAGCATAACTGATGGTGTATCGACTAAAATAATGCTAGAACCACACTGAATATTGGTAATCCACCATTGTAACTCAGCCAGGGCTTCAGCTGGCAATTGCATGGGTCTATCGAAATGACCTCTCTGAAGCTTGAATGCCTGTTCCTTTGCACACTCTAAGTTTTGGTAGTGCAAAGGCCCAAACTGAGCAGTTAGGAAACCCACCACTAATTTTCCAATTATACTAGCCACATGTCTAATAGAATGTTGGTTACTAACAATGAGTTTCCTGCAGGCTTCAATTAACTCTAATTGTTTGCCCCAACTGTTATACCTGGCAGTTGTCTCCTCCATCATTTGTTCTTGGAGTTAATGCCAGATAATTTAAGCTCATTGCGAGCTCTTCATCCAATGTTTCCCCTGTTAGGGCAGTGTTCGCAAATCTGGATGCCATAGATGGTACACCCGATGCCCTGAAGCATGCTGCCCAACTGTGCCTCTGTAGTCTGGGTCTGTATAGCACTGACCTCGTACACTCCCCTCATCTGAGAGGGAAATATTCTGCAGCCCTGACACAAGTGCTGCTGCCTCGGTTTCTCTATATTCCCCCGACTCCATTAGCTCCATCCTTTGGAGCAAATCGTGCTGGAGTAACCTCTCCACTAGGTTCTCCATGTGGGGCCGGCCTGCCAATAACGCTGCCCATAGAAGGAGGGGAATATTCCACCTACTGGCCCAACTCATCTGAGTCCAGAGCCCTCACAGACTTTTTGGTGGCTTTCCTCCACCGTGGAGTAGCCTAGGCGTTTCTGGCAGCACCAAGTCTGTAGCCAACTCACGTGACTCCGAAGTAAAATAGGCTGCTCTCTCGTTGGTTCCTCTACACATTGGTTTAGAAAACTATCCTGCTTACATTCCAAGAAATCCTCTTCCTCAGCACCCCTGTCAATTTGATTCACCCAATCTATATGTAGATTGAAGTCACCCATTATAACTGTTTTACCTTTGTGCACACATTTCTAATTTCCTGTTTGATGCCATCCCCAACTCCACTACTAGTGGCCTGCACTCAACTCCCACTAGCGTTTTCTTCCCCATAGTGTTTCGCAGCTCTACCCATATCGATTCCACATCCTCCAAGCTAATGTCCTTCCTTTCTATTGCGTTAATCTCCTCTCTAACCAGCAATGCTACCCCACCTCGTTTTCCTTTCTGTCTATCCGTCCTGAATATTGAATTTCCCTGGATGTTTTCCGTGATATGTCTCCCCTCTGACTCTCTGCTCAAGCTCCCAACCCCCTGCCACAACCCTCCTGGCATAGTTTAAGTCCTCCCCGACAGCACAAGCAAACACTCCACCAAGGATATTGGTTCCATTCCAGCCCAGGTGCAGCTCCCAGCCTTGGTCACCCTGGAGCCATGTCTCCGTGATCCCAACTATATCATATTCATTAATAACTATCTGTACATTCAACCCATCCACCTTATTACGAATGCTGGGTATCTTATAATGGGTATCTTACAACTCATTCACCTTATGACAAGGCTGGGTATCTCCACATATGATCTTTAACTGAAATATACATAACAAATCTCGGCCTAGCAGATTACAGTCCAGGCCTGGGGTGATCACTAACTGATGCTGCACCGTCTCATTCCTGTATGTTACTTCGACTGGCATAGAGATGGGGTATTGATAGATCTGTCCTTGGAATCCAGATAATCTCCGAGTCTTGTCGTATTTGGGGAAGTTGTTAGTGGACTGAATGGATGCCCCTGTATCCACTATGAAGGTACACTGTTATCCCGCAACTTGTAATAGAACAGGTTCCTTATCAGTGTAACACCCATTCACCACTGTTGGCTAGTCATCATTAAGGAAATGGATCAGCCTGGGAGAAGTCTGTGCGCCTCCCTTGGCCTTGATCTCCTTGCCAACCTCCCCTTTGTTCTTGCTGATAACCCCCTCCCGCTCGTCTCCGACATGGGCTCTCCTTACTCCAATGGCCTTGTTGAATACAATTAAAGAATTATTTAACTGCACAGGCCATTTGGCTCTGAGAATTGTCAGTCAGTCCATATTAGTTTTATTGCCTCTGAGATGCAAGATCAATATTACCGTAGGTTAGAGCTGTATGAATGGCGACGGTTGCCGCAGCACGTGAACATTAGTACAGATTCTACTCTCCCACTCATCCAAATCAATCCTCGTAGTCTCTCTCTATCAAACCAAAATCAACCATTCCATCACGCAAACTGCTCGAGTCCTCACTAAGACTAAGAAAGTGGATCACATCATTCCAGTTTTGAGGTCTTTACACTGGCTTTCAGTGTCAAATAATTGATTTCAAAATATTACTGTTGGTTCACAAAGCACTGAATGGTCTAGGGCAAAAATACATTTGTGATCTTCTGCTACATTATGAACCATCCAGACTCTGAGGTCGTCTAGGACAGGTGCTTTTTGTCACCAGTCAGAACTAAATATGGAGAAACAGCGTTTATTTTTCCACCACATATATGAAACAACTTCCATAAAAATGCAGGTCCACTCAAATTAATAACGCAGAATACCAATGGCATTAAGTAATGTCCCAAGAAGCATCAGCCAAGTTCTAATATGTTGTTATTCTGTACCAATTTATTCTGTTCCCTTATTCATTCTAATTAGCCTAACAGGGCCCCTCTTATCTGCTCCACTAGAGAAAGTTTATCTGAGAGAAATACAAGCCACACGATCTTGTGAAGTATCTCAGCAAGCAATGTAACAGCAATTAGCTCTTTCATGCCTTGTGATTCATTTTGGCCGAACATTTTCACACAAAACCATTAGATTCCCACAACAAAATTGGCACATCAAAAATAAATTCCACAATACTAAATCTGAAGAATCAGTATACCGGTTTAAGTGAAAGAACTGGACCGCAGCAGAATCCTTATCAGAAAAATAATGCTGTTATCAGAAAAATGTGGTATCCTCCTTGCTTCTTCAATTTTAAAGCAAAATCAAAAAAAATTAAGCAAAAGCATAAGCAAACTTAAGCTAGAATATAATCAAACTTAAGTAAAATCATAAGTCACTATATACAGTAGAGCTAATGGGACTTGATGTTTCAATCCCTGTAATAAGTCGGCACTCTTGCTATTTGCAGTGGGATTGGAGTGGTGAAAGGTAGGGTAGGTACATCATCGGGGCATCAGGTGGGCACCCTCCTTCTTTGACGTTTAATTGTTAAGCCCACAACATCTCTAGAGGGCTCAATGGTGATATCTGGTGTCCCAGTTACACCCCCCTCAATTCCATACCCTCTAGTATTCATCTTGCAGCCCAATTGTTGCCTCTCCTTTTGATCCAAATCCAATTGTTGCTTTTTCCCGCAGAATTTGATAATGATTTGATTGCTTGTTGGAGGCAGCGACCCCTCACCCCCATTTTCTATAATAGCCTGGTCATAGATGTAGCAACAAATCCCCTGCATCCCACTTTGACAGGCAAAATCTTGGTCTTCCAGCCATTCTGGGAAGCTTCAGTTGCCAGTTCAGAATACTTGGGGTTTTTTTCCCCTCTCATAAGATTTTTCAACACCATCTTCCCATGGAACTGTCAATTCCGCAACATTTGCCAACTTGGCTGTTGTGGACCACAGGACCATGTCTGGCTGGAGTGTTGTAACCACAATGTCTGGGGGAAACACAAGCCTTTTTTTCTAAGTCCACTTCCATTTTCCAATCCCGAGCAGATTGCAGATTGCTTGCATCCATTGATGTTATCTGGTGCTCTGGAGGTTGGCCTGCTGGTACAAATGTTGTGAAGTGGACGTTTCCTGCCGATGTTGGTGGGGAAGCATTTGTGATCGTTCGCCTCTGTTCAAGGATTGATGACAGCTGTCTGAGAGCTTGGTTATGCCGCCAAGTGTAACCCCCTTGGCCGAGGCTCATAGTGCATCCTGTTAAAATGTGCCTTAGTGATCCAGGTGCTTGGCAAAGGGAGCAAGCGGGGTCTTCTCCAAACCACTGCTTCAGGTTCTGGGGTGAAGGTAGAACATCATAAGTGGCTCTGATGACAAAACTTAGTCGAGATCCTTCCATTTGCCAGATTTCACGCCAGCTGAGTTTCCTCTTTTCCAGGCTCTCCCAGTTAGTCCATTGGCCTTGCTTGGCCATTGAGACAGCCTTGGCGTGTCGCTCTGCCTCCTCCCGTCTTCTCACCTCCTCCACCACGAGCCGTCTTTTCTGCACTGATGCTGCCTTGTACCATTGAGGAGCTTTTGGGACAAGCCCGAGCCCGGCTCTCCCGTGTTGGACTTAGCCAACCATATCCTGGAAATGAAGAGCAGACTTAGCACTCTGAACGGCTTCAGATGGGGTCCATTTCCTCCCCGTCGCCACACGGGGGGCCGCTGTTCGAATAACAGTATCTTCAGATTCAGTGAGGGTCATGACCAACCTTGCTTTAGTGCATTTGAACTCTTCCACAAGTCCTGTAATGGGTAATTCCAATTTGTCACTCCCGCACAGTCCGACAGCACTTAAGCATCGTGGAAGTCCAAGCCACTGTTTCACATGTGTGGTGATCATTCTTTCCAGCTTTTCCACTTTGTTGATGGGGATTTCATACAGAGTTAAAGGCCACATGATTCATATGCCAAATTGGAAGCACCACAGCTTGAGTTTTCCTGGCAGCAAGGTCTTGTTGATGCGAGCTATGTGCATGATGGTATCCTTTTTCAGTTGTTCAAATTGCTCAAAATTAAACCACACAAACTTAAACAAAATCATTCAATAAAACACTATGACTTAACAGAATTTAGAACAGAAATGTTTTGATCGCAGTCCTGAAATACCATAGACAACCCTTCCCACATCGACGTTGGTTTTTAAGTAATATGTCAATTTTTACTTCAGCCCGAAACCCCTTCCCAATCTTTTACACTGTACAGACTCTCAAAGTAATTAATTAATTAACTTATCCTGACTTCCTACCTCTGATTTTAAAGTAATTTGTTAAATTATTACTTCAGCACAAAACATATTTCCAAGTACCTCAATATTGAAATGTTCCCTCAGCTGAACCCCTTTAACAATATAACCGAACCAATATCAGTATTCTTCAAACTACTAACCTGAGTCTGGAGAAACTCAGTGAGTGCAGCAGCATCTATGGAGCGAAGGAAATGGCAACGTTTCGGGCCGAAACCCTTCTTCAGAAGAAGTGTTTCGACCCGAAACGTTGCCATTTGCTTCGCTCCATAGATGCTGCTGCACTCACTGAGTTTCTCCAGCATATTTGTGTAGCTTCGATTTTCCATCATCTGCAGTTCCTTCTTAAACACTAACCTCAGTCTCTTGGGGAAGCCTCTCGAAGGCCAGTGAATTACTGAGCAGCTGGATCAGCGTATCGGAGGATAACCGATGGACTAAAATCACTCATCGGGGCCCAATTCCAAGATTGCCTGACCCAACAACTCAACCCTTTTACCGCAAACCTGCGAGGGCCTCCTCTGAGACCCCGGACGACGCCTCCAAATGATAATTCCGGTATTTACCCCTTAGTCCGTTCTGTGAAAACACCAACTAGAATACTTTAAATTATCCTTTATTTCACCATGGTGACCAGGTTTCTCTGAACCGCCCTGGGAAGCTCTCCCAGTGGATCACGGAGAAACACATGTGCTCAAACGAAGGAATTACCGTCGATACAGTGGGAGGTAACTTACAAAGGGTGGTGATTCTAGACCAATAACTACATATTTTCCAGGATAAATTATATCACATCAAGAATAATGAAACTTAACTAAATTGTGTAAAAATAAAGAAATTAAAACTTAACTCCGAATACGTAAACCTAAGTCTGAAAGTATCCCCAATTCTACATATGCTCACTGATTCATCAGTCAATGAAAGTAAACATACAGGCACAGCAGGCAGTGAAGAAAGTGAATGGCATGTTGGCCTTCATAACAAGAGGAGATGAAATAGGAGCAAAGAGGTCTCCAAATTTGAGGAAGTACATTCTTACTATTGAGAGAGTACAGCGTAGGTTCACAAGGTTAATTCCTGGGAAGGCGGGACTGTCATGTGCTGAGAGAATGGAGCGGCTGGGCTTGCGTACACTGGAATTTAGGATGAGAGGGGGTCTTATTGAAACATATAAGATTATTAAAGGTTTCAACATGCTGGAGGCAGGAAACATGTTCCCGATGTTGGGGGCGACCAGAACCAGGGCCCACAGTTTAGGAATAAGGGGAAAACCATGTAGAACAGAGATGGGGAAACACTATAATCACACAGAAAGTGGTGAGTCTGTGGAATTCTCTGCATCGGAGAGTGGTTTAGGCCGGTTTGCTGGATATTTTCAAGAGAGAGCTAGATAGGGCTCTTAAAGATAGTGGAGCCTGGGGATATGGGGAGAGGCAGGAACGGAGTCCTGATGGGGGATGATCAGCCATAATCACATTGAATGGTGGTGCTGGCTCGAAGGGCCGATTGGCCTAGTCCTGCACCCATTGTGTATTGTCTATTTTCCCTCTCCCTCTCTCCCTCCATCGGCATCACACTCGCTCTCCCTTCCTCCCTCCGTCTCCCTCTCCGATCCCTCTCTCTTTCCCTCTCCCTCTTCATCTCCCTCTCTCTCCATCTTTCCTGCTCGCTCTCCCTCTCCCTCACTCTCCCAACCTCCCTCTCAATCCCTTGTTCTCTCCGTCTCCTTCCCTCCCTCCCTCTCCATTCCTCTCCCTCCCTCTCCCTATTCCTCTCTCTCCCCTCCATCTCTCCCCTCTCTCTCTCGTTCTCCCTCCCTCTACCTCCGTCCATCGCTATCCCTTTAACTCTCCCTCAACCTCTCTCTCTCTTCCTTTCCTCTTCCTCCCACTCTCTCCCTCTCCCTACCTCCAGCTCCCTCCCTCTGCCTCTCCATCACTCTCCCTCTCTCCCCCTCCCTCCCCCTCTCCATCTTTCCCTCTCCCTGAACCCTCGCTCTCCCTCTCCATCTCCCTCTACCTCCCCCCATGTCCCTCTCCCTCCCCTTCTACATCCCTCGCTCTCTCCATCTCCTTCTCAACCTTCCTCCCCAACCCCCTCCCTCTCCTTCTCCCCCTCTTCCCCTCCCGCTCTACCGCCCACCAAATGGAGCTCAGAGCCTGGCAGACACTGACGTAGATTTAACAACCTGGCTGCCTAACACCCGGCTTATGATCTAACTATTCCTTTGCTTTAGAAACATAGAAAATAGGTGCAGGAGGAGGCCATTCGGCCCTTCTAGCCAGCACCGCCATTCATTGCGATCATGGCTGATCATCCCCAATCAATAACCCGTGCCTGCATTCTCCCCATATCCCTTGATTCCACTCGCCCCCAGAGCTCTATCTAACTCTCTCTTAAATCCAGTGATTTGGCCCTCTGTTCCCTCTCTGTTGGCCTCCACTGCCCTCTATTTATGTTTCATTCGCAAGAAGAAGGGACATTATTCACCTGTCAGTGGACAAGTGCACGTGTTGTTGCGTTGCTAATCCCGTTCCAAAAACTAACCAACATTAATCAGCGCAAAGCTCTCTGTCTCGCTTCCCATCATTCCTCCCCCACCTCTACCTGTTCCTCACTCTCTCCCTCTCCTCTCCCTCTCTGGCCATCCCCCTCACTCTCACCTTCTCTCCCTCTCCATCCCACACCCTCGCTCCCCCACTCCATCCCTCGTTCTCTCCCTCTCCTTCCCTCCCTCCACCTCCCAACCTCTCCCTCTTCGTCTCTCCCACACTTTCCTTCTCTCTCCCTCCATCCTACGCTTCCTCTACTTCCCACCCCGTTTTCCTTTCCCGCTCTTCCCAACTCTCCCTCTCCTTCCTGCTTCCTCCCTTTCTGTCCCACTCTTCTCTCTCCCTCATCCTCCCCCGCCCCCTCCCACCCCCTCTCTCCCTCTCCATTTATCCCTCTCTCCCTTTCCCTCTGTCCCATGCCCTCTCTCTCTCTCCCTTTCCCTCCCTTCCTCACACTCCTTCTCCCTCCCTCTCCCCACCTCTTCCTCTCCATCCCTGGCTCTCTTCCTCTCATCTCCCCTCTTCCTCACCGTTCTCCCTCTCTCTCCCCATCACCCTCTTCCCCTCTACCCTCTTTTCCTCCCCACTCTCTGTATCTCCCTCACCCTCCCTACCTCCCTCTCTCTCCCACACTGCTTCCGTCGTAACCTCTCCCTCCCTCTTCCTTTCCCACTTCTTCCCATTCTCTCTCATGGACAGAGCGTGAGAGAGAAAGGGAGAGAGGGAGAGGTTGAGAGAAAGAAAGAGGGAGAGACAGAGTGAAAGAGAAAGAGAGAGGCGGGGAGACAGAGAGGGTGGGGACAGAGAGAGAGGGAGAGAGAGAGAGAGAGAGATTAAAGTCAAATGGTCGTAAGTAACAGGAACAGAATTAGGCCATTCGGTCCATACTCCGCCTATAAATCATGTCTGATCGATCTCTCCCTCTGAGCCCTTTATGCCTTCTCCCTGTAACCCTTGACACCCCGTACGAATCAAGATCTATCTACAGTATGTCTACTTTAAAAATATCCATTGCCGGCCTCGATAGCCTTCTGTCGGAAAGATTTCAATGTATTCACCACCCTCTCACTGTAGAAATTCAACCTCAACTCCTTCCTAAAGGAACGTCCACTAATTCTGAGGCCATGACCTCTGGTCCTTCACTCTCCCACTAGTGGAAACATCCGCTCTTTTCCAAGCCTTTCACTATTCGGTAAGTTTCAATGAGGTCTCCCGTCATCCTCCTAAACCTGAGCCAGGACCTGCCCACTGCCGTTAAACGCTCATCATATTCAGATCAAGCAGTATCAATGTCGAGTATGATAAGGTGCCGATTCGGGTCAGGACCCTATTTCAGTTAGAGATAGCGAGAGACTGAGAGAGGGTGAGAAGAGGGTTACGGAAATTCTACGTCTTCAATTAATCTTATCGACGTCTACTAATGCCCCGGAGTAAGCGTCCCATCGTGATGCATCAGACCTTGGTTTGGCAACAACAACGCACAAGAACGGAAGGAATTGACTGGTTCGAACAGCACCGAAACAGGTTCCGAAACTTTCACTCAGCACCGAAACAGGTTCCTCCACGATATTATCAGACCCAGGAATAGATCTCTCTTGTCCCGCCCGATCTTTAAATCCAACTTGTTGCGGCCCTTGGATGTTTGGTTTGATCGCATTTGCTCTGCAACGCTCTAACGTATCTTCTGCACTCTGTTTATTTTCTCGTCTGGAACTACATGATATTGTATGTTTGGGGTTTTTTTATTCGGTATGTATGATTTGTTCTTGTTTGGTTGCACTAAATGTTGATTTTATCGGTGACAATAAAATGTAAAATATTCCCGCTCCTGTCTGGCAGTTGGCCAGGTATTTGCTCGCTGAAAGGAAACGAGAACATGTTGTGAATCTTTCCCGCATCGTCTGCAAAGTGTTCGCTGAAATATTTGTTTGAGATTGTTTGAGAGAGAGATACAAAGGTAGAGAAACTGTGAGAAAGAAAAAGAGAGTGGGTGAGAGAGTGAAAGACATAGGGAAAGAGAGAGTGAGAACGAGAGAGATCGAGAGACAGAGAGACAGGGAGAGGTAGAGAGAGGGGGAGAACGAGAGACTGGGAGAGAGAAAAAGAGAGGGGTTGAGAGCGATACGTGAGAGAGACAGAAAAACATAGAAACATAGAAAATTGGTGCAGCAGGAGGTCATTCGGCCCTTCGAGCCAGCACCACGATTCATTGCGATCATGGCTGATCATCCCCTATCAATAACCCGTGCCTGCCTTCACCCCGTGCCCCTTGATTCCACTAGCCCCAAGAGCTCTATCTAACTCTCTATTAAATCCATCCAGTGATTTGGCCTCCACTGCCCTCTGTGGCAGGGAATTCCACAAATTCACAACCCTCTGGGTGAAAACGTTTTTGTCACTTCAGTCTTAAATGGCCTCCCCTTTATTCTAAGACTGTGGCCCCTGGTTCTGGACCTGCCCAACATTGGGAACAATTTCCCCACATCAAGCTTGTCCAGTCCTTTTATAATTTTATATGTTTCTATAAGATCCCCCTCATCCTTCTAAATTCCAGTGAATACAAGCCAAGTCTTTTCAATCTTTCCTCATATGACAGTCCCGCCATCCCAGGGATCAATCTCGTGAACGTACGCTGCACTGCCTCAATCACAAAGATGTCCTTCCTCAAATTAGGAGACCAAAACTGTACTCAATACTCCAGATGTGGTCTTACCAGAGCCCTATACAACTGCAGAAGAACCTCTTCACTCCTGTACTGAAATCCTCTTGTTATGAAGGTGCATATTCCATAACCTTTCTTCACTGCCTGCTGTACCTGCACGCCATCTTTCAGTGACTGGTGTACAAGGACACCCAGGTCTCGCTGCACCTCCCCCTTACCTAACCTAACCCCATTGAGATAATAATCAGCCCCCTTGTTTTTGCCACCAAAGTGGATAACCTCACATTTATCTGTATTATTCTGCATCTGCCACGCATCTGCCCACTCACTCAAGGTCACCCTGAAACCTCCTAACATCCTCTTCACAGTTCACACTGCCAGCCAGCTTTGTATCATCCACAAACTTGCTAGTGTTAGTCCAAATTCCCTCTTGCAAATCAATATATATGGTAAACAGTTGCGGCCCCAACACCGAGCCTTGCAGCACTCCACTAGCACAGCCTGCCATTCTGAAAAGGATCCGTTCACTCCTAATATTTGCTTCCTGTCTGCCAACCAATTTTCTATCCATGTCAACACCCTACCCCTAAAACCATGTGCTCTAATTTTTGTCACCAGTCTCACATGCGGGACCTTATCAAAGGCTTTCTGAAAAGTCTAGATACACTATATCCACTGGCTCCCCGTCATCCATTTTACTTGTCACATCCTCAAAAAATTCCACAAGATTAGTCAAGCATGATTTTCCTTTCATAAATCCATGTTGACTTGGACTAATCCTTTTAGCGCTATTCAAATGCCCCATTATTACCTTTTTAATAATTGACTCCAGCATCTTTCCCACCACCGAAGTCAAGCTAATTGGTCTGTAATTCCCCGTTTTCTCTCTCGCTCCTTTCTTGAAAAGTGGGATAACATTAGCTATCCTCCAAACTACAGGAACTGATCCTGAATCTATTGAACATTGGAAGATGATCACCAATGCATCCACTATTTCTAGAGCCACCACCATGAGGACCCTGGGATGCAGACCATCCAGCCCAGGGGATTTATCATCCTTCAGTCCCATTTGCCTACCGAATACTAATTCTCGCCTAATCAAAATTTCTTTCAGTTCCTCTACACCTTCGATCCTCTGTCCTCCAGTACTTCTGGGAGATTGTTTGTGTCTTCCTTAGTGAAGACAAATCCGAAGTACCTGTTCAACTTTTCTGCCATTTCCTTGTTACCCATAATAATTTCACCTGTCTGCCTTCAAGGGACCCACATTTGACTTTGCTACTCTTTTTCCCTCAACATATCTAAAGAAGCTTTTACTGTCCTTCCTTATATTCCTCGCCAGCTTGTCAAAATTCCTGGTTTTGTTTCCTTCTGTTGTCCTATGAAAGTTTCCCAATCCCCTTGCATCCGGCTACCCTTTGCTGTGTTATACGTCTTTTCGTTTAGTTTTATTCTATCCCTAACCTCTCTTGTCAGCCTCCTATTCCCCTTAGAATAGGTTGCCTCCTATTCCCCTTAGAATCTTTCTTCCTTTTTGGAATGAAATGATCATGCGTCTTCTGGATTATGCCCAGTCATTCCTGCTAGGATCCCTTTCCAGTCAACCTTGGCCAGCTCCCCTCTCATGCCTTCATAGTCTCCTTTGTTCAACTGCATCACTGACACTTCTGATTTAACCTTCTCCTTCTCAAATGGCAGAGTAAAAGTAATCATATTATGATCACTACCTCCAAGCGGTTCCTTTAACCTTGAGTTCTCTTATCAAATCTGGTTCATTGCATAACACTAAATCCAGAAATGCCTTTTCTCTGGTCGGCTCCATTACAAGCTGCTCTAAAAATCCATCTCGCAGGCACTCTACAAACTCTCTTTCTTGGGGTCCTGAACCAACTTACACCCTACATCCAGGCTGCTAATTGGGGGTCTGTAGATAACACCAATTAGTGTCTTCTTGCCTTTACAATTCCTCAACTCAATCCACAGTGACTCTACCTTGTCAGTCCCTATGTCTTCCCTCGCAAGGGTCTGAATTCCATCCCTCACTACCCCCCCCCCCCCCCTCCTCTGCCCACCTGCCTGTCCTTTCAATAGGATGTATAACCCTGACTATTATGTTCCCAGGCCCGATCCTCCTGCAGCCACGTCTCAGTAATCCCCACAATGTCATATCTACCAACCTCTGAGCCTCAAGCTCATCTACGTTTCTTCTTATACTTCGCGCATTCCTCACGCATCTCACCTTTTCCATCGATCCCTATTACACTTGGCCATACTCTCCTATCCCTTTGTGAGCTTCCTTTCCTGTTAATTCTGGGGTCATTAACGGACAGAGTGCAGACAATCCTCAAGGGCGAAGGTGACCAGCCGGAAGTGGTCGTGCATGTTGGCACAAATGATGTTGGAAAGAAGGAGATGAATTTTTTGCAGCGGGACTTCAGAGAGCTCGGAAAAATGCTGAAAAGCAGGACTTCCAGGGTTGTTATCTCCGGTTTGCTTCCAGTTCCTCGTGCTGGCGAGAGCAGGAACAGGGAGATATGGGACCTGAATGTGTGGCTGAGGAACTGGTGCAGGGGGCAGGGATTTAGATTCTTAGATCACTGGGATTTTTTTTATAGTAAGGGGGAACTGTACAAAAGGGACGGATTGCATCTTAACAGGTGGGGGACCAGCATTCTGGCCGGCAGGTTTGCCACTGCTACACGGATGGTTTTAAACTGAATAAGGGGGGTGGGGTATCAAATGGGATAGTCGAGGACGGAGTTAGAGGGAAAGAGAGTAAAGCGATGGTTAATGACCCCAGAATTAACGGGGAAGAAAGCTCACAAAGGGATAGGAGAGTATGGCCAAGTGTAATAGGGATCGATGTGAAAGGGGCCACTTGTCAACATAATTGTATAAGGAGTAAGAGTGTTGTAAAAACAAGCCTGAAGGCTTTGTGTCTCAATGCGAGGAGCATTCGTAATAAGGTGGATGAGTTGAAGGTGCAGATAGCGATTAATGACTATGCTATAGTTGGAATCACGGAGACTTGGCTCCAGGATGACCAAGGCTGGGAGCTGAACATCCAGGGATATTCAATATTCAGGAGGGATAGACGAAAAGGAAAAGGAGGTGGGGTAGCGTTGCTGGTGAGAGAGGAGATTAATGCAATAGAAAGGAAGGACATTAGCGTGGAGGATGTGGAATCGATATGGGTAGAGCTGCGAAACTCTAAGGGGCAGAAAACGCTAGTGGGAACTGTGTACAGGCCACCTAACAGTAGTATTGGAGTTGGGGATGGCATCAAACAGGAAATTAGAAATGCGTGCAACAAGGGTAACACGGTTATAATGGGTGACTTCAATCTGCATGTAGATTGGGTGAATCAAATTGGCAGGGGTGCTGAGGAAGAGGATTTCCTGGAATGTATGCGGGATAGTTTTCTCAACCAACATGTGGAGGAACCAACGAGAGAGCAGGCTATTCTAGACTGGGTATTGAGTAATGAGGAAGGGTTAGTTAGCAGTCTTGTTGTGCGTGGCCCCTTGGGCAAGAGTGACCATAATATGGTTGAGTTCTTCATTAGGATGGAGAGTGACAAAATTAAGTCAGAAACAAGGGTTCTGAACTTGAACAAAGGTAACTTTGAAGGTATGAGATGTGAATTGGCCAAGATAGACTGGCAGGTGATTCTTAAAGGGTTGACAGTGGATGTGCAATGGAAGGTATTTAAAGACTGCATGGATGAAGTACAAAAGTTGTTCATACCAGTTTGGCAAAAGAATAAATCGGGGAAGGTGGTGCATCCATGGATAACAAGGGAAATCAGGGATAGTATAAAAACAAAAGATGAGGCATACAAATTTGCCAGAAAAAGCAGCCTACCGGAGGACTGGGAGAAATTCAGAATCCAGCAGAGGAGGACAAAGGGCTTAATTAGGAAAGGGAAAATAGATTATGAAAGGAAACTGGCAGGGAACATAAAAACTGACTGCAAAAGTTTTTATAGATATGTAAAGAGAAAGAGACTAGTTAAAACAAATGTTGGTCCCTTGCAGTCAGAAACAGGTGAATTGATCATGGGGAACAAGGACATGGCAGACCAATTGAATAACTACTTTGGTTCTGTCCACTAAGGAAGACATAAATAATCTGCCGGAAATAGCAGTGGAACGGGGGTCAAATAAGATGGAGGAACTGAGTGAAATCCAGGTTAGCCGGGAGGTGGTGTTGGGTAAATTGAACGGATTGAAGGCCGATAAATCCCCAGGGCCAGATAGTCTGCATCCCAGAGTACTCAAGGAGGTAGCCACAGAAATAGTGGATGCATTAGTGATAATTTTTCAAAATTCCTTAGATTCTGGAGTAGTTCCTGAGGATTGGAGGGTAGCTAATGTAACCCCACTTTTTAAAAAAGGAGGGAGAGAGAAAGCGGGGAATTACAGACCAGTTAGTCTAACATCGGTAGTGGGGAAACTGCTAGAGTCAGTTATTAAAGATGGGATAGCAGCGCATTTGGAAAGTGGTGAAATCATTGGACAAAGTCAGCATGGATTTACGAAAGGTAAATCATGTCTGACAAATCTGATAGAATTTTTCGAGGATGTAACTAGTAGAGTGGATAAGGGAGAACCAGTGGATGTGTTATATCTAGACTTTCAGAAGGCTTTCGACAAGGTCCCGCATAAGAGATTAGCATACAAACTTAAAGCACACGGTATTGGGGGTTCAGTATTGATGTGGATAGAGAACTGGCTAGCATACAGGAGGCAAAGGGTAGGAGTAAACGGGTCCTTTTCAGAATGGCAGGCAGTGACTAGTGGGGTGCCGCAAGGCTCAGTGCTGGGACCCCAGCTATTTACAATATATATTAATGATTTGGACGAGGGAATTCAATGCAACATCTCCAAATTTGCAGATGATACCAAGCTGGGGGGTATAGTTAGGTGTGAGGAGGATGCTTGGAGGCTGCAGGGTGATTTGGATAGGCTGAGTGAATGGGCAGATGCATGGCAGATGCAGTACAATGTGGATAAATGTGAGGTTATCCACTTTGGTGGCAAAAACATGAGGGTAGACTATTATCTGAATGGTGGCAGATTAGGTAAGGGGGAGATGCAACGAGACCTGGGTGTCATGGTACACCAGTCATTGAAAGTAGGCATGCAGGTGCAGCAGGCAGTGAAGAAAGCAAATGGTATGTTAGCATTCATAGCGAAAGGATTTGAGTATAGGAGCAGGGAGGTTCTACTGCAGTTGTACAGGGTTTTGGTGAGGCCACACCTGGAGTACTGCGTACAGTTTTGGTCTCCAAATCTGAGGAAAGACATCCTTGCCATAGAGGGGGTACAGAGAAGATTCACCAGACTGATTCCTGGGATGTCAGGACTTTCATATGAGGAAAGATTGGATAGACTCGGTTTGTACTCGATGGAATTTAGAAGATTGAGGGGGGATCTTATAGAAACCTACAAAATTCTTAAGGGGTTGGACAAGCTAGATGCTGGAAGATTGTTCCCGATGTTGGGGGAGTCCAGAACAAGGGGTCACAGTCTAAGGATAAGGGGGAATTCCTTTAGGACCGAAATGAGGAAAACATTCTTTACACAGAGAGTGGTGAGTCTCTGGAATTCTCTGCTACAGAAGGTAGTTGAGGCCAGTTCATTGGCTATATTTAAGAGGGCGTTAGATGTGGCACTTGTGGCTAAAGGGATCAGGGGGTATGGAGAGAAGGCAGGTACGGGATACTGAGTTGGATGATCAGCCATGATCACATTGAATGGCGGTGCAGGCTCGAAGGGCCGAATGGCCTACTCCTGCACCTATTTTCTATGTTTCTATGTTTCTATCCCTTTAACTCCGTATTTGACTATTCCCATTTGACCTTATGTTGCCAAAACATATTGCCAAGAAGCTAAGGATGTGTCCCAAGGGCACGGGGTGGTAGTACTTAAAATAATGAAGCAGACTAAATGCATCGACAAAGAGAAGTCTCCCTCAGAAAAACCAAATCAATCAAATCAATTCAAAAGAGTTTATTGTCATGTGTCCCTGACAGGACAATGAAAATATTTCTTTGCATAGCACAACAGAACATAGGAGGCATTGACTACAATTCTATACATAAATACACCCATGACTTAATAAATTAATAAAGTGCAAATAACAGATGGAGGGATATTAATGTTCAGAGTTCAGAGTTCCGAGCCAGGTTTAATAGCCTGATGGCTGTGGGGAAGTAGCTATTCCTAAACCGGGTTGTTGCAGTCTTCAGGCTCCTGTACCTTCTACCCAAAGGTAGCAGGGAGATGAGTGTGTGGCCAGGGTGGTGTGGGTCCTTGATGATGCTGCCTGCCTTTGAGGCAGCGACTGTGATAAATCCCCTCGATGGAAGGAAGGTCAGAGCCGATGATGGGCTGGGCAGTGTTTACTACTTTTTGTAGTCTTTTCCTCTCCAGGGCGCTCAAGTTGCCGAACCAAGCCACGATGCAACCAGTCAGCAAGCTCTCTACTGTACACCTGTAGAAGTTAGAGAGAGTCCTCCTTGACAGACCAACTCTCCGTAATCTTCTCAGGAAGTAGAGGCGCTGATGAGCTTTCTTAATAATTGAATCTTTGTTCTCAGACCAGGAAAGATCTTCACAGATGTGCACGCCCAGGAATTTGAAGCTCTTGACCCTTTCAACCATCGACCCGTTGATATAAACAGGACTGTGGGTCCCTATCCTACTCCTTCCAAAGTCCACAATCAGTTCCTTGGTTTTGCTGGTGTTGAGGGCCAGGTTGTTGTGCTGGCACCATATGGACAGTCGCTCGATCTCTCTTCTATACTCGGACTCATCCCCATCAGTGATACGTTCCACAACAGTGCTGTCGTCAGCGAACTTGATGATGGAGTTCGCGCTATGACCGGCTACGCAGTCATGAGTATAGAGTGAGTACAGCAGGGGGCTGAGCACGCAGCCCTGAGATGCTCCCGTGCTGATTGTTATCGAGTCTGACACATTTCCACCAATACGAACAGACTGTGGTCTGTGGATGAGGAAGTCAAGGATCCAATTGCAGAGGGATGCGCAAAGACCCAGTTCTGCGAGTTTGGTAACCAGCTTGGAGGGGATGATTGTGTTAAATGCCGAGCTGTAGTCAATAAATAGCAGCCTGACATATGAGTTTTTGTTGTCCAAGTGGTCCAGAGCGGAGTGGAGGGCCAGTGAGATTGCGTCCACCGTTGATCTGTTGTGGCGGTAAGCAAACTGCAGTGGGTCCAGGTTTTTGTCGAGGTAGGAGTTGATTTGCGCCATGATCAACCTCTCAAAGCACTTCATCACCACAGGCGTTAGTGCCACAGGTCGATAGTCATCGAGGCACGTCACCTTGCTCTTCTTGGGCACCGGTATTATTGATGCCCTTTTGAAGCAGGTGGGAACCTCAGACCTCAGAAGTGACAGGTTGAAAATGTCCGTAAAATCTCCAGCCAGTTGGTCCGCACAGGTCTTTAGGACACGAGCAGGTATGCCATCAGGTCCAGACGCTTTTCGAGGGTTCACCCTCTGAAGGATTTCCTGACGTCGGCCTCTGCGACTGAGACTGAAATACCATCACAGCGAATAGGGGCTCGGGAAGGCACATCGGTGTTCTCCCTATCAAAGCGTGCGTAAAATGCATTGAGCTCATCAGGGAGTGATGTATCGCCGACATCCGAGCTGCCTCCTGGTTTCGCCTTGTAAGAGGTAATGCGAACCATCCAAGATGTCGTTAGATTACAGGTGGATGCACCTGGCCAAGATATAGAAATGTGGAAACAGCTCGGTTATAAAGTTGATTATATGTGGGGATTATGGGTTACCCCGGCAGGGCAAACATGTATGTCAGATGAACTAGCGATGTGGTTTATTGAAGGTATACACGTTTCAACTCACTGTGGTGCCTGAGTGGGCAGATGCATGGCAGATGCAGGATAATACAGATAAATGTGAGATAAATGTCAGTGGCAAAAACAAGGGGGCTGATTATTATCTCAATGGGGTTAGGTTAGGTAAGGGGGAGGTGCAGCAAGACCTGGGTGTCCTTGTACACTGGTCACTGAAAGTTGGCGTGCAGGTACAGCAGGCAGTGACAAAAGCTAATGGAATGTTGGCATTCATAATAAGAGGATTTCCGTGTAGGGGTAGAGAGGTTCTTCTGCAGTTGTCTAGGGCTCTGGTATGACCACATCTGGAGTGTTGCGTACATTTTTGGTCTCCTAATTTGGGGAAGGACATCCTTGTGATTGAGGCAGTACAGCGTAGGTTCGTGAGATCCCTGGGATGGCGGGACTGTCATATGAGGAAAGATTAAAAAGACTAGGCTTGTATTCACTGGAGTTTAGAAGGATGAGGGGGGATCATATAGAAGCATATAAAATTATAAAAGGGCTGGACAAGCTAGATGCAGGAAAAATGTTCTGAATGTTGGGCGAGTCCAGAACCAGGGGCCACAGTCTTAGAATAAAGGGGAGGCCATTTAAGATTGAGGTGAGAACTGGCTGGCGGACAGGAAGCAAAGAGTAGGAGTAAACGGATCCTTTTCAGAATGGCAGGCAGTGACTAGTGAGGTACCGCAAGGCTCAGTACTGGGACCCCAACTATTTACAACACATATTAACAATTTGGACGAGGGAATTGAATGCAACATCTCCAAGTTTGCGGATGACACGAAGCTGGGGGGCAGTGTTAGCTCTGATGAGGATGATAGGAGGCTGGGTGAGTGGGCAAATGCATGGCAGATGCAGTATAATGTGGATAAATGTGAGGTTATCCACTTTGGTGGCAAGAACAGGAATGTAGACTATTATCTGTATGGTGGCCAATTAGGAAAAGGGGAGATGCAACGAGACCTGGGTGTCATGGTACACCAGTCATTGAAAGTAGGCATGCAGGTGCAGCAGGCAGTGAAGAAAGCGAATGGTATGTTAGCATTCATAGCAAAAGGATTTGAGTATCGGAGCAGGGAGGTTCCACTGCAGTTGTACAGGGCCTTGGTGAGACCACACCTGGAGTATTGCGTACAGTTATGGTCTCCTAATCTGAGGAAAGACATTCTTGCCATAGAGGGAGTACAGAGAAGGTTCACCAGACTGATTCCTGGGATGGCAGGACTTTCATATGAAGAAAGACTGGATAGACATGGCTTGTACTCGCTAGAATTTAGAAGATTAAAGGGGGATCTTATAGAAACTTACAAAATTCTTAAGGGGTTGGACAGGCTAGATGCAGGAAGATTGTTCCCGATGTTGGGGAAGTCCAGAACAAGGGGTCACAGTTTAAGGATAAGGGGGAAGTCTTTTACGACTGAGATGAGAAAAACATTTTTCACACAGAGTGGTGAATCTGTGGAACTCTCTGCCACAGAATGTAGTTGAGGCCAGGTGATTGGCTTTATTTAAGAGGGAGTTAGATGTGGGCCTTGGGGCTAAAGGGATCAGGGGGTATGGAGAGAAGGCAGGTACAGGATACTGAGTTGGATGATCAGCCATGATCATATTGTGTGGCGGTGCAGGCTCGAAGGGCTGAATGGCCTACTCCTGCACCTATTTTCTATGTTTATGTTTCTATGTGAGAAACAAATTGTGAATTTGTGCAATACCCTGCCACAGAGGGCAGTGGAGGACAAATCACTGGATGGATTTAAGAGAAAGTTAGATGGAGCTCTAGGGGCTAGTGGAATCAAGGGATATGGGGAGAAGGCAGGCACGGGTTATTGATTGGGGATGATCGCAATGAATGGCGGTGCTGGCTCAAAGGGCCAAATGGCCTCTTCCTGCACTTATTTTCTATGTTCCTATGTTTCTAAGTACTTTAAAAACCGTAGAATCTTTGTTGCCACGGTAGGATAAGCTTCAATCCATTTACTGAAGATATGAACAATAACTAATACATATTTATAAAACTGACATCTTTCCATCTCAATGTAGTCCATCAGGAGGGTTTCAAAGGGACCCCTGGGAAAGGAGGTTCTCCCTTTTCTGCAGGTTATACCCATCCCGGGGTTATATTGCTGACGGGTCAGACAACGACTACTAACCCCCTGAGCCAGAGTCTGCAACTTTGGATGCCACCATGTATCTAAAAGCGTACCACCAGTTGCTCGGGCACCACAGTGAGTTCAAAAGTGTATTCATCCAATAACCCACATCGCGTGTTCATCTGACATACATGTTTGCGCTGCCGGGGTAACCCATAATCCCGACATGCAATCAACTTTACAACCGAGCTGTTTCCACATTTCGACATCTTGGTCAGGAGCATCCTCCTGTAATCTAACGGCATCTTGGATGGTTGGTTTTTCTGAGGGAGACTTGTCTTTGTCTCTGCTTTTTGTCAGCCTCATTATTTTAGGTACCACCACCCCGCGCTCTTGGGACACTTCCTTAGCTTCTTGGCAATTTGATTTGGCAACATAAGGGCTTGCAACAGGTCTGATATTAATTTCTGGTGGGATATCTGTGGTCCTGCTGAAGTCACGAATCCCATGTTTTTCCACAACTGCCCAGAGGTGTTTCAAAGGCTGCCGCCTCCACATTATTGCCATCCTGATCTATAATTACATATCCTGAAAGTCTTTCACCCAGAGATCCAATTGATGCACTTCCATCTATATACATAATTAAGTCAGGGATTGTCATGGGAATATCTGTCAAATCTTCCCAAACAGAGGTATCTTCTTTAATTACAATTATGCAGTGGTGCCCGGACTCAGCTTGTTCCCCCGGTGGTTTGGCGAGAAAGGATGCCGGATTGATGGTACAATACTGAAATTGCAAGCTTGCCTGCTGCATCAGCGGGTACTGTTATATAGAGGGCAGTGTTACATTTTCTGGGGAGCTGCTTGGATGGGGTTAATCTGATAGAAGCATCCGATCTAAGTAGCATCTTCTGCCCACACCTGTGGGTCCACATTCTCTGTTACCTCACTCCCCAGATGATGGCGTCACTGCGTAGTAACTGTCCTTGGTGAGTGATAAAATTGAACAGTACAATTATTAGACAGTCTTGTTCCTGGCTCGTGTTTGGATTCTCCAGACCAATCGCTTGTTTAACCATAGCTTGTAAATCCTTTGCATGAGATGGGAAGTTCACTTTCTTTGTTATATGAGGGGCAACCTCATAGTCCTGCTTCCACAATTCCGAAGGCACCTCAGCATACTTTGCTGTTCCCTGTGGTCTGGTTAGTAATGCCAAAAGGTTTACATCCCATCTAGTTCCTTCACGGGATTTAAAAAATATTTCTAGCTCTTTATTCTGGTCATAGGCCAAAATGATATGGAACAGGGGCTCATCTTACAGTGTTAGGGACCACCATTGGGGTGTTACTGACGAGTAACACTGTCTCTTTATTGTCCATGCCGTCACAGTTATTCCAGTATCTCCACATATGATCTTTAACTGAAATATACCTAACAAATCTCAGCCTAGCAGATTTCTGTCTAGGCCTGGGGTGATCACAAACTGATGCTGCATCGTCTCATTCCGGTATGTTACATTGACTGGCCTATAGATGGGGTATTGATAGATCTGTCCTTGGAATCCAGATAATCTCTGAGTCTAGTTGGACTGAAAGTGGATCACATCATTCCAGTTTTGAGGTCTTTACACTGGCTTTCAGTGTCCAATAATTGATTTCAATATATTACTGTTGGTTCACAAAGCACTGAATGGTCTAGTGCAAAAATACATTTGTGATCTTCTGCTACATTATGAACCATCCAGACCTCTGAGGTCGTCTAGGACAGGTGCTTTTTGTCACCAGTCAGAACTAAATATGGAGAAACAGCGTTTATTTTTCCACCACATACATGAAACAACTTCCATAAAAATGCAGTTCCACTCAAATTAATAACGCAGAATACCAATGGCATTAACTTCAAGCCACACGATCTTGTGAAGTATTTCAGCAAGCAATGTAACACCAAGTAGCTCTTTCACGCCTTGTGATTCATTTTGGGAAACATTTTCACACAAAACAATTAGATTCCCACAACACAAAATTTACACGTCAAAATAAATTCCACAATAAAATAAATTCCACAATACTAAATCTGAAGAATCAGTATACCGATTTAAGTGAAAGAACTGGACCGCAGCAGAATCCTTATCAAAAAAATAAGGCTGTTATCAGAAAAATGTGGTATCCTCCTTACTTCTTCAATTTTAAAGCAAAATCGTAAAAAATTAAACAAAAGCATAAGCAAACTTAAGCAAGAATATAATCAAACTTAAGCAAAAACATAAGTCACTATATACAAAATTAAACCACACAATCTTAAACAAAATCATTCAATAAAACACTTTGACTTAACAGAATTTAGAGCAGAAATATGTTGATCGCAGTCCTGAAATACCATAGACAGCTCTTCCCACCTTGGCGCTGGTTTTGAAGTAATATGTCAATTTTTACTTCAGCCCAAAACCCCTTCACAATCTTTTACACTGTACGGGCTCGCAAAGTAATTAATCAATTAACTTATTCTGACTTCCTACCTCGAAGCGGATTTTAAAGTAATTTGTCAAATTATTATTTCAGCCTGAAACGTATTTATTTATTTATTTGTTTTTTTACAACATCTTATCTTTAATTTAATAACAAAAGAACAGTGAGGGAAAAAGGGAAATAAAGGGTGTCAAAATAGATAGACAAGCGAGTAGAAACAGATAGCGAAAGAGACAGAGAGCAGAGATAAAAAGCTAAGAAGATTGAAAGAAAAAGAGAAAGTAGAGAGAAAAGAAATGAGGAGAGATTTAGGTAATTGTAGAACAAATACACAAGCGAATATAAAGATAAATGGGGTTGAAAGTGAACGAGTACATGAAAATAAATTTCTTGGGGTTATAATGGATGATAGAATCAGCTGGAAATCACACAATAAACATGTACAATCCAAACTGTCAAAAAGCATTTCTGTATTACACAAAGTTAAGCAGGTTCTGGATCACAAATCACTCCGCATTCTCTACTGTTCACTAATCTTACCCTACCTAAATTACAGTGCGGAGGTCTGGGGCAATAACTATAAAAGTTCGCTACATTCATTAACTATTCTGCAAAAAAGAGCAATACGCATTATTCACAATGTCAGGTATCTGGATCACACTAATCCATTATTCTTACAGTCAAAATTATTAAAATTAGCAGATTTGGTTGCATTTAAAACAGCACAGATAATGTTTAGGGCCAAAAATGAAAACATACCTGGAAATATACAAAAATTATTCAATGAGCGAGTGGGGGGTTATAATTTAAGAAGAATATTTAATGTTAAGGTACAAAGAGTCCGCACGACCAGAAAAACGTTTTGTATTTTGGTCTGTGGAGTGGGATTGTGGAACAGTTTGAATGTGGAGTTAAAGCAATATCCAAACATGAACCAGTTCAAAATGACATACAAAAAACATTTTTTTCACAAGGTACAGGGATGAAGGGGATGGTTGACAAACAGGGGTCAATGTTCATTTATTTATTTTATTTATTATTTATGTATGTTTTTTGGCTACTTCATACATATTACTTGTATGTGTTTATCAGTTGTATGTATATATCTGTCTGTATTCATCTCTAAACATTGGGGTACGTCTACGGTTAAATTGTATCTCAAATGAATAATTAGCTATTGTAGATTATATATTGTATATTATGTTACATATTACATTACTATTGATACATTATCATTATTATTATTATTATAATAAGCAATGTTATTAATAATGGTGATAATTATTATTATTAATTAATTATTACATATGGAAGAAGGGTTTAGGGAGAAGGGGTGAGATTAAATAAGTTATTCTTCTTCTCACTCCTTTTCGAGCTTGTAAAGAAAAAGTGTTGGACATTTAAATTTTGCTTTATGCTTTTCATTGCTTTCCAAATATTGCCTGGAATGTCCAATTGTTTGACTATTTTGATTTTGTTGTTGTTATTTATTCCTATTTATGTCTTTACTTGTTCGGAACAAATAAATAAATAAATAAATACATTTACCTATTACGTATCTTTACCCATCCGTCACACAGTTCTCAACCATTTAATTTCTAAGGATATGTTATGTTGCACCCTATGCATGCAAAAAGTCGATAAAAGGAGACAAAGTCTTTAAGAATTGGACAATCAGCCATGATCACAATCGTCCTCCTGCACCTATCCTGCATTGAATACAAGCCTAGTCTTTTAAATCTTTCCTCATATGACAGTCCCACTGAGGAATTGTATTAAATCCTGCTATGGAAATATTAAGACAGCCAGTGCCAATAATTCTAGAAGCATGAAAATCGATGTATTGGCATTAAACGATTAACCTTAAGATTCAAGCTTGCATGTGCAAAAGAGCTTACTAACACAAAAAGCAGAACTGCTGCATCTGCACAACTTGTGGATGTGCAGACTGGCTAACCGCAGACGACTGGCTTTTAGCAAAACGTGAAAACCATATTTGGAGATGGCCGATGGCCTTTGCACCTTACATCGTGTCTGATATGAAGAGATACGTGGAAGAAATGTAATTGGGTAAAAAGAGGGAGGGGGGGGGGGGGGAAGAGGAAAACTTTGCATTAAGAGTATATAAGGTGGTACCCGCTGAAGAGAAGTAGCGACTCTTTGCAGGGTTACCTGGTCTGCGGATGGGTGAACTGATGTAAAGACTCTGGCTCCATAAAATGTACGTTTTTGGTAACCCAGTGGTCTGCTCGAGTATTGTCGCAACAACCAGTGAAAAAAGTTTAAATCCCCACCACCATCCCAGCGATCAATCTCGTGAACCTATGTTGCACTGCCTCAATCACATGGATGTCCTTCCTCAAATTAGGAGACCAAAACTGTACACAATACTCCAGATGTGGTCTCACCAGAGCCCTATACAACTGCAGAAGAACTTCTTTACAGCTATACTGAAATCCTTTTGTTATGAAGGCCAACATTCCATTAGCTTTCTTCACTGCCTGCTGTACCTGCACGCCAACTTTCAGTGACGGGTGTACAATGACACCCAGGAATCGCTGTACCTCCACCATAGCTCACCTAACACCCATTGAGATAATAATCTGCCCCCTTGTTTTTGCCGCCAAAGTGGATAACCTCACATTTATCTATA
This sequence comes from Raja brachyura, assembly GCA_963514005.1. The sequence continues at coordinate 986,079 of OY740796.1, read as the reverse complement.
TTATACTGCATCTGCCAAGTATCTGCCCACTCAATCAACCTGTCCAGGTCACCCTGCAACCTCCTCTATATAGTTCACACTGCCACCCAGCTTTGTGTCATACGCAAACTTGCTAGTGTTGCTCCTAATTCCCTCTTCCAAATCATTAATATACATGGTAAACAGTTGCGGCCCTAACACCAAGCCTTGCGGCACTCCACTCGCCACTGCCTGCCATTCTGAAAAGGACCCATTCACTCATAGAAACATAGAAAATAGGTGCAGGAGTAGGCCATTCGGCCCTTCGAGCCTGCACCGCCATTCAATGTGATCATGGCTGATCATCCAACTCAGTATCCCGTACCTGCCTTCTCTCCATACCCCCTGATCCCTTTAGCCACAAGTGCCACATCTAACGCCCTCTTAAATATAGCCAATGAACTGGCCTCAACTACCTTCTGTGGCAGAGAATTCCAGAGACTCACCACTCTCTGTGTAAAGAATGTTTTCCTCATTTCGGTCCTAAAGGAATTCCCCCTTATCCTTAGACTGTGACCCCTTGTTCTGGGGTTCTGTGACTCCTACTCTTTGCTTCCGGTCTGCCAACCAATTTTCTATCCATGTCAACACCCTAACCACAATAGCAGGTGGTCTAATTTTAGTCACCAGTCTCCCGTGCGGGACCTTATCAAAGGCTTTCTGAAAGTCTAGATAAACTATATCCACTGGCTCTCCTTCATCCATTTTTCTTGTCACATCCTCAAAAAATTCCAGAAGATTAGTCAAGCATGATTTCCCATTCATAAATCCATGTTGACTTGGACTAATTATTTTACTGTTATCCAAATGCCCCATTATTACCTCTTTAATAATTGACTCCAGCATCTTTCCCACCACTGAAGTCAGGCTAACTGGTTTGTAATTCCTCGTTTTCTCTCTTGTTCCTTTCTTGAAAAGTGGGATAATATTAGTTATCCTCCAATCCACAGGAAAAGATCCTGAATCTACTGAACATTGGAAAATGATCACCAATGGGTCCACTATTTCTAGAGCCACCTCCCTGAAGACGTTGGGATGCATACCATCAGGTCCAGGGGATTTATCATCCTTCAGTCGCATTAGTCTACCCAATACTATTTCTCGCCTAATGAAAATTTATTCCAGTTCCTCTACCCCTTAGATCCTCTGTCCTCCAGTACATCTGGGAGATTGTTTGTGTCTTCCTTAGTGAAGATAGATCCGAAGTACCTGTTCAATTTTTCTGCCATTTCCTTGTTCCCCATAATAATTTCAACCCTGTCTGCCTTCAAGGGACCCACATTTGACTTTGCTACTCTTTTTCCCTTAACATATCTAAAGAAGCTTTTATTGTCCTTCTTTATATTCCTGGCCAGCTTCCCCTCGTACTTCAACTTTTCAGCCTGTATTTCTAGGTATGTTACAAAACTTACCTTGAGCAGCGCTGCAGTTCTGCCGCTCCCCGTGTGTACGACTTGGCGCCTTTCAGAGGGGGGCGGCAGACTGTGCAAATCGATCAATGTCGGGCGATTTCGTTGCGGAAGAAAAATCGCTCCGACATTTCATTAATGAAGGTATTTTTAAACTACGCTAGATTATTTATTATCCTCTTGTTATGAAGGCGAATATTCCATTACCTTTCTTCACTGCCTGCTGTACCTGCAAGCCAACTTTCAGTGACTGGTGTACAAGGACACCCAGGTCTCGCTGCACCTCCCCCCCTTACCTAACCTAACCCCATTGAGATAATAATCTGCCCCCTTGTTTTTGCCACCAAAGTGGATAACCTCACATTTATCTGTGTTATTCTGCATCTGCCACGCATCTGCCCACTCACTCAAGGTCACCCTGAAACCTCCTAACATCCTCTTCACAGTTCACACTGCCAGCCAGCTTTGTGTCATTCGCAAACTTGCTAGTGTTACTCCAAATCCCCACTTGCAAATCATTAATATATATGGTAAACAGTTGCGGCCCTAACACCGAGTCTTACGGCACTCCACTCGCACAGCCTGCCATTCTGAAAAGGACCCGTTCACTCCTACTATTTGCTTCCTGTCTGCCAACCAATTTTCTATCCATATCACCACCCTACCCCTAAAACCATGTGCTCTAATTTTTGTCACCAGTCTCCCATGCGGGACCTTATCAAAGGCTTTCTGAAAGTCTAGATACACTATATCCACTGGCTCCCCGTCTTCCATTTTACTTGTCACATCCTCAATAAATTCCAGAAGATTAGTCAAACATGATTTCCCATTCATAAATCCATGTTGACTTGGACTAATCCTTTCAGCACTATCCAAATGCCCCATTATTACCTTTTTAATAATTGACTCCAGCATCTTTCCCACCACCGAAGTCAAGCTAATTGGTCTGTAATTCCCCGTTTTCTAACCTTTGGTTTTTACTGCACCAAGGAGATCTTCCAACTCCATCTTCTGCCCAGCTTCCACGGCAGCAACATCAACGGACTGCTGCATTACTGCGGACTGATCCATGATGACCCTAAAAACATGCAGATATTTGTAATATTAAGATAATATTAAAAATATGCTGCAAAAAGAGTCACAAACATTGGAATTCATCTTTTTCAATATTGTTATCAAGGCAAAGAAAGCAGTTCCAATTATTTGATATTATTCATAGAAACATAGAAATGAGGTGCAGGAGTAGGCCATTCGGCCCTTCGAGCCTACACCGCCATTCAATATGATCATGGCTGATCATCCAACTCAGTATCCCGTACCTGCCTTCTCTCCATACCCTCTAATCCCCTTAGCCACAAGGGCCACATCTAACTCCCTCTTAAATATAGCCAATGAACTGGCCTCAACTACCCTCTGTGGCAGAGAGTTCCAGAGACCCACCACTCTCTGTGTGAAAAAATTCCTTCTCATCTCGGTCCTAAAGGATTTCCCCCTTATCCTTAAGCTGTGACCCCTTGTCCTGGACCTCCCCAACATCGGGAACAATCTTCCTGCATCTAGCCTGTCCAACCCCTTAAGAATCTTGTAAGTTTCTATAAGATCCCCTCTCAATCTCCTAAATTCTAGAGAGTATAAACCAAGTCTATGCAGTCTTTGTTCATAAGACAGTCCCGACATCCCGGGAATCAGTCTGGTGAACCTTCGCTGCACTCCCTCTATGGCAATAATGTCCTTCCTCAGATTTGGAGACCAGAACTGTACGCAATACTCCAGGTGTGGCCTCACCAAGACCCTATACAACTGAAGTAGAACCTCTCTATACTCAAATCCTTCATGAGGAAAATAATAGCTCCAAAACTAGTAGACTATTATGTGAATGGTGGCTGATTAGGAAAAGGAGAGATGCAACGAGACCTGGGTGTCGTGGTACGCCAGTCATTGAAAGTAGGCATGCAGGTACAGCAGGCAGTGAAGAAAGCGAATGGTATGTTGGCATTCAAAGCAAAAGGATTTGAGTACAAGAGCAGGAAGATCCTACTGCAGTTGTACAGGGTCTTGGTGATGCCACACCTGGAGTATTGCATATAGTTTTGGTCTCCTAATCTGAGGAAAGACATTCGTGCCATAGAGGGAGTACAGAGAAGGTTCACCAGACTGATTCCTGGGATGGCAGGACTTCCATAGGAAGAAAGATTGGATAGACTCGGCTTGTACTGGCTGGAATTTAGAAGATTGAGGGGAGATCTTATAGAGATTTACAAAGTTCTTAAGGGGTTGGACAGGCTAGATGCAGGAAGATTGTTCCCGATGTTGGGGAAGTCCAGGACCAGGGGTCACAGTTTAAGGATAAGGGGGAAGTCATTTCGGACCGAGATGAGAAAATCATTTTTCAACAGAGAGTGGTGAATCTGTGGAATTCTCTACCACAGAAGGTAATTGAGGCCATTTCATTGGCTATATTTAAGAGGGAGTTAAATGTGGCTCTTGTGGATAAAGGGATCAGGGGATATGGAGAGAAGGCAGGTACCGGATACTGAGTTTGATGATCGAAGGGCCGAATGGCCTACTCCTGCACCTATGTTCTATGTTTCTATGTAAACCAACCTCATTAAAGATATTCCCCGTTTCCTTCTCCCCTCCTCCATCGCTCTCTCCCTTCCCTTCCCCTCTCTGTCTTTCGCTCTCTCTCTCTCCCCCCCCCCCCCCCCCTTGTGGGAAGGGGGGCGAAGAAGAAGGTGGCGGGGCCCAGCGGGCGTGGCTAGGGCGGAAGATGGCTTGGGCCCCGGCGGCAGGGTGGGTAAGGGCAGCGGCGTCTGGTGTTGGGGTTACAGCCGCTCCCGCCCGGCGACGGGGGAATGCTCTCCTGGACGCTAGGCTGGTCGTTGCGAGGCTCCAATGCCGCGGACGGAAACGCTGGACCGGGCGGGTAGACACCGCATCCCCTTCCCACTACTTACCTGGAGTGGACACGAGCGAGGCATCGAGCTCAATGGGTGAAGCACAAATGGGAGTCTGATCCCGCCCGGACCCACTGCGCAAGCGCGGATAGACGCCGTCATTTTGCGTCGCTTCCCCAACTGCGCAGGCGCGGATGGGCGCATTTTTTTTCTTCCCCCAGTGGCCGGAACCAGAATTTCAGGCGATTACTGACATTGGAAACGCTGATTATACTGCGATTCTTTTTGTTTCTGGGGTTTTATCTTACTCTGGGGGGTAAAAAAGGGCGGTGCGGTCGCACCCAGCGCACCCCCCCTTCGGATGGCAATGCCTAGGAGGTTGAAGGCCCCGCCTGTGCATGTTGTACTGGAACTTCGGATAAGTTGAAGACTCCGTAACGGTAGTGGGGACCCAGCGTTGGAATATAATTGGCTGAAGAAAATACTAGGGGACAACACTGAGGATTGATTGAAATTAAAAACACGTCTATAATACTTACTCGAATTAGTGGGAAGGGAGCTAAAATAGTTGGGTACAGTAATTAAGAAAAGTAACGATCTAAATTCTTCGATTCAAATTCTACCAAATACAGGGCTTCATATTGAAGGACTGGCTCTTGTGTAGATGTATTTCAGGCTTTCATATTGAGGGCATTGTTTACTGTACATTAATAAAAGTGTATATATTAGATCATTGGTTAACTTGTGTAATAAATATATTGTTGGAATTGTTAAGATTTTGTTGATTTACAGTTTAAAGTGTGTTTAAAATGTTGCCGTTGCTTTATTGTATTTACTGTGTCTTGCCATTGATTTAGAGTTTTGAGTGTTAGAGGCACTGCTGTAATCGTAGTTCGAATCGTGACTGTATGTTAATATCGTGTGATTTAAGACTACTGTTATAATTGGACTCCAACTCGTGCTGTTCAATCAAGGGTTCATATCCTTTGGATCTGTTGATCAGTACCTGTTGGTGGAAAAAGTAACTGAGGTAGAGGAAATATAACCAGTTAGAAAAGAGTATATTGATGGGTAGTGTACCACTGTATAAAACTTAGAAGAGGAAAGAGTACATGTTGGGGAAGAGAATCTTGTAGGGAACGTACCACTCAACGAACAAGTACTTTGAAGGGAGTATCCAAGGGAGGGATTCCACTGGTTGAAAACAGCACGATCTGGGTTTAAAATATACTGTGATTTTTTTTTGAACTGTACAGTTAACGAATGTGATATTAGACAAATGCTTGTGCTTCATATTGGAGTATGTTTTTGCATGATAGGAATAAGTCACACAGAGAGTGGTGGGTCTCTGGAACTCTCTGTTTTCACACAGAGAGTGGGGAGTGGTGGGTCTCTGGAACTCTCTGCCACAGAGGGTAGTTGAGGCCAGTTCATTGGCTATTTTTAAGAGGGAGTTAGATGTGGCCCTTGTGGCTAAGGGGATCAGAGGGTATGGAGAGAAGGCAGGTACGGGATACTGAGTTGGATGATCAGCCATGATCATATTGAATGGCGGTGCAGGCTCGAAGGGCCGAATGGCCTACTCCTGCACCTAATTTCTATGTCTTATGTTTCTAAGTGGTATAATGTCTTGTCTAACTACGATTTTGCTTGCGTGTTATGAGCTCATTTGTTTGTTTATAGATTAAGGTGTTTGCTGCTGAAGTGTGTTTGAGTGTTTTGTTGAAGCACCTTGACGTCCATCGCCCAAGGAATGTTACTTGAAATTGTTTACAGGATTGAAAGCTTGTGTGAATTTTTTTGTGAGACTGTGAAGGAATTTTTAGGGCGCCCAGGTTTGAAAGGAGATTTTGGTTGTGTGATTGTGTGCTGATTGAGTGAGAGACTTGCTGACGCTCTGCAGAACTTTTGGCCATTGTTTGGGAGCAAGCTTGTTAAGTCTAGAAGGTTGCGAGTGGAGTGTGAATTGGTGAGATATTGTGTGAATCATTTGAGGGATTGTGTCCGATGTTGGCAACAATGGGAAATCAAGTGGAATGGGATACAATGGAGGATCCAGAGAGCCGACTACAATTAGTCTGTCGTGAGTTCCCACAGGAAGCTGAGAGATTAAAGAACTTTTCAGGAGCACTGAATAAGCAATTAGGGGTGGAGTTGTGGCCCGAAGGAGGGGTAAGAACATTGAAGGGAGTGAAGTACATAGAAAAGATTATTTGGCAATGTGGTAATAGTGACACAGCAAACGAGTTGATTGGATTATGGACAAAATACTATGAAGAGCAGAAAGTGAGTAGAGAGGCTGTGAGAATGGCAAATTGGCAGGAAGCAGCTTCAATGCTTGAAATAGAACAGAGAGATGATGAAGTAAACTGACCTCCAGGCACCTTGAGAAAAGGGTGTGGATGTATTAGAGGGCATAAGGAGTGGGAGAGAAAGAAATCTCCTGAAGCTCATTTGTTTGTTTATAGTTTAAGGTGCACCAGTAGATCTAGAATTTAAGGACCCGGTGGTTGGCATTGGCTTTGAAGGGGGAGATGATGATTATTTAGCGGATTGAGAAAGTGTTAGAATTAGGCGAAGTTCACAGCCTTCACCATATTCCTCTTGCGTTTCCCGACTCCATCTACACATTGTATCGCTTGAGTACACAACAGACACTCAGAGCCTGCAGCACCTTTAACACCACCTGAGATTCCACAATAAAGTCTGCTTTACAAATAACAGCAACACGAGTACAGGATTATTTTACTCCATCCGCTCCACTATTGGCAGGTAGTCCAGTAGCTCAAGGTACTAGGAGTAAAATGAAGAAGATAGCTCCCGTATTTAAGGAGAGAGAGGCTTTTAGAGATGTACTACAACCTCCAGAATATTTTTGTGAGCCCAAGTCTAGACGGATTAGACGAGCAGCGAGAGATCAGAGAGGTTCCTTTAAGAAGTTCGGTAATCTCCCCAAGCGAAGAGGAAGACGTATCAGACCATGAGACAGTTGCAGGAGCCACTGAGGGAGATCTCGATATGGCCAATATCATGAGAGTAGCCGGGACGTAGGGCGTAAGTTGCAGCAGGAATTAAAACTGGACTTCCGGTGGCGCCATGTTCTAGGAGAGAACAGCGCCAGACCAGCTCTTAAAAAATCTGGAAAAAAAACGGGGTTAGAGGAGGCTGCTAACACTACTTACCGTAGGAGATCGATTTTAAACGGCTCCGGGTGCGATTGTAAGCTGCGTGACGTCATCAGGCGCGCGACTTTAGCGACTCCGGTAAGAAATTTAAAATGAATCCCTCCTCCCCCATACAGCCGAAGAAAGGTTCCAGAAGGGAGGTAGGCCCCACCAAAGCTTCAGGCTCGGGACTGGCTGCCTCCCAAGAAGAGATTTCACAAAGAAAAGCTGAGATGGAAGATCTTAAAAAATCTCTGCTGGCTGATATGAGGAAAATGCTGAAGGAAACACAAACAGAAACACAAAAAGAAGTGAAGAAAGATTATAAAGAAATTAAGGATGAAATGAAAGCCTTAAAAACGGATATTCGAAAAATCAAAGAAGAATTAATGAGAGAAGTTAAAGAAATGGTAAAAATCATGATGAATGAATGGAAAACAGAACTGGAGGAGGAGATACATACTCAAATGATTGAGGTAACTGATAAAATTGCTGGGATGGAGCGAATGATGGAAGAGATGATGGATGCGAAAATAGAGGCGAGGTTAAGCCCTATGTCAACTGTACTGGATCAACAAAATGATACGATTAAAGAATTAACTGATGCTGCTCTGACAACTGCGAGGGAGAATGAGAAGATAAACGAAGAGAACAAACGCCTCTCTGAATTAGTACGTAAAATAAATGAGAAATGTATTGATTTGGAGGGGCGGCAAAGACGTAAGAATTTGCGCATAGTAGGTTTGCCTGAGGGACGCGAAGGAAACCATGACCCACGTAAATTCTTTGCTAAACTCCTGAAGGACGTTTTGGATCTGGATGAAGAACCCCTGTTGGGCCGAGCCCACAGGGCTTTAAGACCGGCTTCTAGGAGTGGTGCACCACCAAGACAAGTAATTGTAAAGGTGGTTTATGACGGCATCTTTGAAGATATGATGAAGATAATAATAAGAAAAAGAAATCTGAAATACGAAGGAGATAACATCAGTATCTTCAGAGACTACCCGGCCGAAGTGGCTAAAAGAAGAGCTCTATTCACAGAAACAAGACGCATCTTGAGAGATATAAAAGGAAAAAAGGAGATCAGATATGGTCTGGTGTACCCGGCAATACTTAGAGTTACCTACGAGAAGAAGGATCTTCGTTTCACCAAGCATACATCGGCACTGGAATTCGCTCGGAAAATACAGAAGAAGGTAGAAGAAGGAGAAGAAGGAGAGGCAGAGGAAGAAGGAGCAGACCCGATAGGAGTAATTGATGAATGAACTTTATGGACCTGCGGTTATGAACCACTCACTGAGAAAAAGGCGAAATAACGGACATTGAATTGTAGTATTATATTGTTTACTAATTAATTAATAAATACTAATTTGTAATTATTAATTGCTAATCACTAATTAGTTTGATTTCCCTTACTCCACTTATATAGTATTACTAATTATGATATTAATTATGATACTAATTAAAGTTGAAATTAACAACTAAAAACTATTAATATGAATAATAGAAAAAGTTATTAAGAATATAAAGTTAGCACCCCCACCCCAATATATACAGTATTCCAAATAAGAGCTGGAATATTTAACATCTTTTTTTTTTAGAAAACGGAAGTCGCTAGATTAGTAGCCATGTTAGTGTGGCTTTCACCTGTGCACACTACACACTATAAAAGTGTAGTCTCTTTTTTTTCTGATCACCTTTTTATCACCCTTTACTTTTTTTATATTTACACTCGTTATTATTTTTTGTATAACACATACTTGATTTTATATTATATATTATATAATCATGACTTCTATCTATTTTATATAATCAGATTAAATGGATATGGTTTAATGGAATTGGAAATTCGCATCGGATTGAAGTTGGGGTGTAATGTCGGGCTGGAGGAGCCAAGAAGGCTACTCCAAAAAAAGCCACCCTAACAATAAAATGCAAGATATGAATGTAAGGAATGGGGGTGATGGAATCACCTTCTGTAGTTGGAATGTTAAAGGAATCAATGAACCAATTAAAAGGGGAAAGGTATTAGCTCAGCTGAATAGATTGAAATCTGGAGTTACGTTTCTTCAAGAAACGCATCTTAAAAAAGATGCTCAATATAGATTAACAGCTAAATGGATTTCAAAAGTATATCATTCTTCGTTTATACACAAATCTAAAGGGGTTGCAATAATTATTCGTAAAGGTATACCTTTTAAACTTAATTCGATAATAGAGGATAAGGAGGGTAGATATTTAATAATTACAGGGGAATTACATTTAAAAAAAGTAATTCTTATGAATATATACGCACCTAATTTTGATAATCCACTATTTTTTAAGAAAATATTTAATAGTATTCCTATATCCACCCAATATAATTTAATAATTGGAGGTGATTTAAACTGTACTTTAGATAATTATTTGGACAGATCTTCTACAAAAAGTAAGGCTCTTTCTAAATCAAGTAAGCTTATAAATTCTTTTATTAAGACATCGAATGTTAAAGATATTTGGAGATTGGATAATCCAACCGGACGGGAATATTCATTTTTCTCGCCGGTATTCGGAACCTACTCGAGGATAGATTATTTCTTAGTCGACTCAAAATTACTCCCCTTTACGTATGATGCAAAGTATCATAATATTATTATCTCAGATCATGCTCCATTAACATTTAAGATAAAATTAAAAGATATAGTTAATAAAACTAATATTTGGAGATTCAACACACAGATATTAAAGGATAAAGACTGCTGTAACTATGTGGAGAAACAGATTAAATTATTTTTTGAAACTAACGATAAATCTGAGACTTCCCCATTATTATTATGGGATACATTTAAAGCATTTATGCGCGGTGCAATAATATCAGCACAAGTTCATTTTAACAAAGTAAATCGAAAAATGGAGCAAAAGTTAGAAAAAGAGATAAAACAATTAGATAGTGAAAATATAATACATCCTTCTAAAGAGTTGAGTAATAAAATTGCTATATTAAAATATAGATTAAATAAAATTTACTCTGATCAAGTGATAAAACTATATCAACAAACTAAACAAGTTCATTTTGAATTTGGTGATAAACCTCAAAAATTATTAGCACGACAACTCAGAAGATTAGACGATGAAAAAACTATACATAGTATTAGATCGGTACAGGGAAATACGTTGACTATACCAAAAGACATTAATGACACATTTTTACAATATTATCAAAATCTTTATTCATCTAAATTAACAGGGCAAACAGATGAAATGGAAACATTTTTAGAAAAATGTCATTTTAATAAGCTAGATTTTGAGAGTAGGCAATTATTAAATGCTGAAATATCGGTAATAGATATCGAAGAATCAATTGGATCGTTAAAAAATGGTAAAACAGCGGGCCCCGATGGCCTGAGTGCAGAATTTTATAAAAAATTTAATGATCTACTTTCATCAAGATTACAAACAGTGTATAGACACACCTATGAGTTAGGAAAGTTACCAGAGTCTTTAAATGAATCTACAATTACATTAATTCCTAAATTAGATAAGGATCTGGAAGATCCTGGATCATATCGAGCGATTGCCCTTTTAAATACTGATCAAAAAATATTAACTAAAGTACTGTCTCGGAGGCTAAGCTTAGTGATTTCCAAAATAATACATTATGATCAAACAGGTTTTATTCCAAAACGTTATTCATCACATAATCTTAGACGCTTGTTTAACATTATATACTCGAGAAGAAGGAGAGATATTGAATTAGCAGTTATATCGTTGGATGCTGAAAAAGCATTCGACCAGGTGGAATGGTCATATTTATTTAATATAATGGAAAAGTATCAACTGGGGGATGGATTTTGTAAATGGGTAAGAGTATTATATTCTAACCCTACAGCAAGAATTTTAACTAATCAAATACTATCACCTAAATTTAGACTTTTTAGGGGATGCAGACAGGGATGTCCGTTATCCCCTTTATTATTTGCTTTGGTGATAGAACCTCTGGCCGAAAGAATCAGATCAGAACCCGAAATATATGGGTATAATACTGACACAACAAATAATAAGATATCTTTATATGCAGATGATATTCTGATTTATATTACTAAGCCGGAATGTAGTATTCCCAAGTTATTTAATGTTATAAATGAATTTAGCGTATTTTCAGGATATAGGATTAATTGGAATAAAAGTGACATTATGCCTATAACTGGTATAAATGTAAATATATTACAAAAATACCCACTAAAAATAGTTACAGATAAATTTAAATATTTAGGAATCAATGTGTCTAAATCCTATAAATTATTAATTAAAGCTAATTATTATCAATTATTAGAGAAACTTAAAAAAAACATTTCATATTGGAAAACACTCCCTATATCTATGATTGGTAGGATTAATGCTATAAAGATGATTTTTTTACCACAATTGTTATATTTATTTCAGGCAATTCCTTTTTTTCTCCCAAAAAGTTTTTTTAAAAAAATTGATACTATAGTTAATAATTTTGTCTGGGATTACAAAAGTCATAGAATAAGTAAAAAACACTTATGTAAGTCTAAGATAAATGGAGGGCTGGCACTTCCAAATTTTCTATATTACTTTTGGGCAGTCCAGATTAAGAATATGAATTTTTGGTGGGTAAATATGGATGTTGAACCAATGTGGTTAAAAATGGAAAAGGAAGACTGTTTACCTTTCAATATAGAGTCGATTATTTTCGCACCAAAGGAAGTACAAAAAAAGACTTATAGGGACAACCCTATAATTTATAATAATAGGCGTATTTGGAAACAGATAGTTAAGACCCTATATCTGGATAATCTTTCTTTTAGGTTACCAATTAGGAATAACCCACTGTTTAAACCCTCAATCTTAGATGCAGGGTTTAGACTGTGGGAGGATTTAGGAATTAAAAGGATAGGACACCTTTATAGAAATGGAAAATTTTTATTATTTGAAGAGTTACAAGATATTTTTGGATTACCTTCACAACACCATTTTAGGTATTTACAAATTAGAGATTTTATTAAATGTAACACACAAGACTATAAAAAAAAAGAACCAGGCTTATTAGATGAGCTGTTTAATTTACATCCAAATACGGATAAGCTTATAGCTTATATATACAATATTATTTTAGATAAAGAGAACCCAACAACTGAAACATATCGTCAAGCATGGGAAAATGAAATCGGATTACCTATAACAAAAGAAACTTGGGAAGAATGCTTACAAAGAATACATTGGTGTTCTTTGAATGCCAGACATACACTGATACAATTTAAAGTTATATATAGATTACACTACTCGAAAACCAAATTAAAAAGTATTTTTCCTAGTCTCTCCTCTATTTGTGATAAATGTAAGAATCTTGAAGCAAATTTAATACATAGTTTGGTAACGTGTCCACGGTCATTGGATTGAAATTTTTAAAGTTATTTCGGAAGTTCTTAAGGTTGAACTCGACCCAGACCCAAAATTAATAATATTCGGAATCCCGGAGCCAAATTTGGTACTCACGGTTAATCAAAGAAATTTTTTTGATTACTGTTTAATAATAGGGAAAAAAATGATACTTAAATTTTGGAAGGGAACATTATCTCCAACAATTAAAATGTGGAAAGCAGAGATGTTGGAGACGTTGAATTTGGAAAGAATTAGATTTGTCCTTTTGGACAGGTATAATTCTTTTGAATCGATATGGTCTCCATATATACAGTATTTAGAAAAGTAGCTATTCTTGGAATCACGGCTCGACGGACACCCTACGGATCCGATGCGAATAACTTACTTATATTTGATATTATTGTGCATTTATTAGAGATATCTCTGAATGAAATAGTATTTCGTATAATGACTTTAGTTTTTGTTTATATATATGTAATATTTTTGTTTTTCAAATTTTCCCTTTTTATTTTCTTTTTATTTACGATTGAAGTATGTGGGTAGAATTTTTTATTCCTTTTTATTTACTCTTTTTTCTTTTCTCTTTTATATATCTTTTTCTTTATTTCCAAAAAATAGAAGATATTAAGTATTGATATGTTATTTGTAGTAATATTGAATTAAGGTGTTAGTTTATAAAGTAAGCTTTACATTGTAAACGGTTTACTTCAAATAAAAAAATATTACAAAAAAAAAAGGAATTAAAACTGGCATGTAATAAAGGAAACGCAACTGTGGTGATGGGGGATGGTTCAGGACCCCAAGAAAGAGAGTTTGTAGAATGCTTCCAAGATGGATTCTTAGAGCAGCTTGTAATGGAGCCGACCAGAGAAAAGGCAATTCTGGATTTAGTGTTGCCTGATCAACCAGATTTGATAAAGAGAACTCGAGGTAAAGGAACCACTTGGAGGTAGTGATCATAATATGATTAGTTTTAATCTGCAAGTTGACAAGGAGAAGGTTAAATCGGAAGTGTCAGTGTTGCAGTTAAACAAAGGGGACTATCAAGGCATGAGAGGGGAGCTGGCCAAGGTAGACTGGAAAGGGATCCTAGCAGGAATGACGGTGGAACAGCAATGGCAGGAATTTCTGGGCATAATCCGGAAGACGCAGCATCATTTCATTCCAAAAATGAAGAAAGATTCTAAGGGGAGTAGGAGGCAACCGTGGCTGACAAGAGAGGTTAGGGATAGAATAAAACTAAAAGAAAAGATGTATAACAAGGCAAAGAGTAGCCGGAAGCCAGAGGATTGGGAAACTTTAATAGGACAACAGAACAAAATGGGCAATACGGTCTGAAAAGATGAAGTACGAGGGGAAGCTGGCCAGGAATACAAAGATGGCAAGTAAAAGCTTCTTTAGATATGTCTTAAAAATATATATATTTTATATTAGAGGTAAGCAATAAATTGTCAAACACATATTATGGAAGAAGTATTTTGTGTACATCAATCCTACATTATTAATATTATCAATTGAATCATTCTGCATCTAATAGTTTTTTTTAATAGATTAAGAAAAAAAGAGAGAGAGAGAGAGACAAAATAGAGACAAAAATATCAAAATAAAAAAGAAATAAAAATACATTTTTAAAAATTATTTAGATATGTTAAGGGAAAAAGAGTAGCAAAGTCAAATGTGGGTCCCTTGGGCAGACACAGGTGAAATTATTATGGGTAACAAGGAAATGGCAGAAGTGTTGAGCAGGTATTTTGAATCTGTCTTCACTAAGGAAGACAGCTCCCAGATGTACTGGAGGACAGAGGATCTAAGGGGTTAGGGGAATTGAAAGAAATTTTCATTAAGCGAGAAATAGTATTGGGTAGACTAATGGGACTGAAGGATGATAAATCCCCTGGGCCGGATGATCTGCATCCCAGGGTCCTCAGGGAGGTGGCTCTAGAAATAGAGGACGCATTGGTGATCATTTTCCACTGTTCAATAGATTCAGGATCAGCTCCTGTGGATTGGAGGATAGCTAATGTTAACTTACCTTTCAAGAAAGGAGCGAGAGAGAAAACGGGGAATTACAGACCAGTTAGCCTGACTTCAGTGGTGGGAAAGATGCTGGTCAATTATTAAATAGGTAATAATGGGACATTTGGATAGCAGTAAAAGGATTAGTTCAAGTCAACATGGATTTATGAAAGGGAAATAGTAAGATTAAACAAGAACTTACCAGTTTGAAGTTTGATCTTAATTTTATGAGGAGTTACGACGAGCGATTACGTGAAGAAGGCCGTCAGCCCACATGCGCGTCAATCTTCAAAGCAGCGGTGTGAAATCACAGATAACAATGGTTGAACTAAACATAGTAAGATTAGAGAAGAGTGGAACTACCAGATGACCTTTAAGATATGAGGGTTGGGAGCGGTGAGCACGTAATCGCTAATCGGAACTCCTCATAAAATAAAGATCAAACTTCAAACAGGTTTGTTCTCGTTTAATCTTACTACTTTACTTCTGACTCACGTGAGTGACTACGTAAAGATTTCAATGGTCTGTGATTTCATGCCAGATATTAGTCCATGCGTCACACACTGCATGAATTGACCATGGATGAGTGAAAAAGATTAATGCATTCAGACATGACTTAGTTTGTTAAAATGCTGATGCTTTAATCATCAAAGGAAAATAATCGTGACCCCTCTCATCCCAGGGAAAACTATTAAACAGAATCTAAAATGGAGTTGGCAAATATCCCCGGTCTGGCAATGGGTTATTATGAAATGTTTGGAATGTATGCCCTTGGCGCTGATGTAGTTGCAGCCCTGGTGGAGTGTGAGATGAAAATATTAGCATCGACTCATGCATTCGCCAAAGCCCCGTTTATACTACCTGGAGATGGTAGAACTAATAACTTCTTATGAGTTTTTTTGTGACTAACAAACATTGCTAGTTTGGAGCCTTTAAGGCTCCAGGTGACCTAGACGTATTGTTGTAAATGTGTGACCACACATTACCAAAGGTCCATGAGGTATGCCAAGAAAACTAGTTTGAGACCTAACGCCCCTGGTTTGTTCTGGTTAATGAAATCAAAACATAAAATATTATGTTATTTGCAGATGTAACCCCTGGTGAAGTAGTGTTAACATAACGTCAATGCACCATACTTCCGTGTAACTGGGCCTGAGAGAACTTGTGTTAATGATATCCTTTATTATTCTGGATATCAGAGGGTGAGACCCGACAGTGTGGGTCCCACTTGCTGCAGCAAATATGACGAGAAGGCACGTTGGCCCAGTTAATGGCACTATAACTTAATTATTGTCAAAGACCCATTTGTAAATGAACTGCAAGACGTCAGTTATCCATGCTGTATTATATGTAACATGTGTATTTAAACAAAAACACTTCCCATCTCCTGAAGAGGAAATGTACTGCCTTTTTTTGGTGCTATCTCTGCACTCTGCAGTGAGCACTTACATGGATCGGTCTGACAACCCGAGCCGCAGGAATAGTCGTCTCAGTGTCTGCAAGTCAATGAATTGATTTATCATGCAGAGGCTGGTTTCCCAAGTCACAGGCTGAACCAGCAAAGTTTTATGTTGAGAATAACCATATAAGGTTCTATTATTATTCCCAACATTAACGGGAACCATGGCTGCATATGCCAGTCAGGCAGTTCGAAAAGCCTGAAGCGGGATCTTGCTGGATTTATTGCAAGACCCGACTGATGAGGCAGGATTGAGGAAAGAACATTCCTCCCCAGTGTGGCGAGTATGTATCTCTCGCTTCTGTACGCCACATATTTTGCAACTGGTGAATGAGCCTGGATGTAAACATATCGATGTTTGGTGTTCCATCGAGCCATAATGTCATTAAATACTTTGTCTTCCAACATCCATTGTCATTGATTTCACGTGATGATACAATGTCGCCAAATGAGGTTAGGTAAATATCACAGGATACTTTAACTTGATTGCACCCATGTGACGAACATATACCACCACCATAGTGTATCAACTTGGAGTTGATCATGCAGATTATGCATATTTGCACAATAACCTTTAACCTATAGAATGCATCTAATGTTTATAGGTAGTTGATACCAATAACTGAAAAATTGGTAACTCATGCTAAACGCATCCGCCTCCGTAACTGGAGATGGCATTCGTAATTTCTCATCTTTGAGCACTAGCATCAGTTTATAATTACTGAAGATTACTGACCAAAATGACTGGAGCAATGCTGAATACTGTTTGTCCACCATTGTGACTTTTGTAGCTTCAGCTGGTAATAGCATATGTCTATTAATAATAACCTATATGGTACTTGAGAGGTTAATTATTCGCACGTTGTAAGTTCTGCTAATGCAAAAGCCCAAATTGCACAGCTGAAACACAGCAACTATATTGCCAATTACACTTGAATTAGAAGGCTGCTTCATACCAATGAGGTTGTTACAGGCTTCTGTTAATTCCAATCTCTGCCCCAGGGTGGAGTCACCGTTAAGTTGATAGTTAAAGGTAAATCCCAATCATCAATAGTTCTGATTGGTATCACCTTAAATTTAACTGGATGGATGAGGAACCCCAATTTCTAAAATATAGTTTGCAGCTGCAACAGTTAATTTTAGTAAAATACAGCACTTAAAACATCATCCAGATAGGTGATAACAAATGCTCTTGAGCTCTGAGCAGCCCAAGTACCAGTTTTAGTAATTTGGTAAATAACCTGGGAGCTGAAGTTAGCCCATCTTGCAATGATTTAACTGTTATCATTGCCCCAGCCAGATAAATTTCAAATATCTCTGGTGATCCCTGTGAATGGGAACTGAATAGAATGCATCTTTGAGATTGATGCTTGTCATAAAGATCCTATGGAAATCAATTGTTAGACAGTAACGAAGTTTCCTATTCTGAAAGTCTATACTGCACATACGATGTAAATCTGGATGAAGTGACATCCTCCATCTTTCACCCCATCCTGAAAGGCAATCCTGGCCATAATACTGGGCCTGCCTCGAAAGACAACTCTGGACAAAATTCCAAGCCTGCATGTTGTATGTTGTGCAGTATAAATTAATCACATGTTATCATCAGTCTTTTAAAACGGATCTGAATCTCATGTTTTCATTGTCACTTGTACAAAACAGAAGTGTAAATATTACCAACTTGTAAATGGTCCACAACCCCATGTTTCTGAAGGCAAGTCCATAACCAGGGGCCACAGAATGAAGGGGAGGCCATTTAGGACTGAGGTGAGAAAAAACTTTTTCAGCCAGGGAGTTGTGAATTTGTGGAATTCTGTGTCACATTGGGCAGTTGAGGACAAATCACTAGTTGGATTTAAGAGAGATTTAGATAGAGCTCTAGGGGCTAGTGGAATCAAGGGATATGGAGAGAAGGCAGGCACGGGTTATTGATTGGGAACAATCAGCCATGATCACTATGAATGTCAGTGCTGGCTCGAAGGGCCGAATCGCCTCCTCCTGCACCTATTTTCTATGTTTCTATGTTTGGAAGTATCCCGTAGGCAGTTCCCAATCAGGGAAATGCCTAATCCAGCCTATGATCCAGCTAGTGCATTGGGTGCAAACTATCCCCGAACTATTGATGTATATGCCCCATGGAAACCTATTGAGATGATGGCAGTGCTGAGTAAAATACCCGACAGAAAGAAATTACCTGCTTCCTTTGTGGATTACCTTCGAACCACTATCGTGTGTATCAGTGTTAAAGAAGGAACTGCAGATGCTGGAGAATCGAGGGTTACACAAAAAGCTGGAGAAACTCAGCGGGTGCAGCAGCATCTAAGGAGCGAAGGATGATGTTTCGGGTCGAGACCCTTCTTCAGACTGGTCAGGGATCAGGGAAACGAGAGATATGGACAGTGATGTGGAGAGATAAAGAACAATGAATGAAAGATATGCAAAAAAGTATTGATGATAAAGGAAACAGGCCATTGTAAGCTGTTTGTAGTGTGAAAATGAGAAGCTAGTGCGACTTGGGTGGGGGGGGAGATAGAGCAAGAAGGAATGCCAGGGCCCGAGGGCTGAGTGAGAGGTGGGAAGGGGAGGAGGCAGCCTGGGTTAACAGAATTGAGAAAATTCAATGTTTAAGCCCAGAGGATGCAGACTCCCCAAGCGGAATATGAGGTGCTGTTCCTCCAACTTACGGTGTTGCTCACTCTGGCCGTGGAGGAGGCCCAGGACCGAGAGGTCGGATACGGAATGGGAGGGGAAGTTGAAGTGCTGAGCCACCGGGAGGTCGGGTTGGTTATTGCGGACCGAGCGGAGGTGTTCGGCGAAACGATCGCCCAGCCTCCGCTTGGTCTCACTGATGTAGATCAGCTGGGGTGGAGCGGGATGGAAGGGAAGAATTGACAAGTGAGTTGCGGAGGGAGCGGTCTTTGCGGAAGGCAGACGGGGGGGGGGGAGATGGGAAGATGTAGCAAGTGGAGGGGTCACGTTGGAGGTGGCGAAACTGGCAGAGGACTATCTGTTGTATGCGCCGGCTGGTGGGGTGAAAGGTGAGGACCAGGGGGACTCTGCCCTTGTTGTGAGTGGGGGAATGGGGAGAGAGGGTAGTGTTGTGGGGTATGAAGGAGACCCTGGTGCGAGCCTCATCTATAGTGGGGGAGCTTGAGGTTAGTGAGCTTGTTCTCCGTAACAACCCGGACTGGGTTATCAAACCCGCCGACAAGGGAGGTGGCGTGGTAGTCTGGCATGTCAATCTCTACAAAGCGGAGGCCACGTGCCAACTCTCGGACGCCTCCTCCTACTTACCCCTGGACCATGACCCCACTGACGAGCACCAGGCCATCATCTCGAGCACCATTACCGACTTCATCAACTCCGGCTCCCTCCAAACTTATCGTTTCCCAGCCCCGCACGGCCCAATTTTACCTTCTCACCAAAATCCACAAACCCGACTGCCCCGGCAGACCCATTGTCTCTGCCTGTTCGTGCCCCACCGAACACATTTCCACATACCTTGACTCCATCCTATCCCCCTTTGTTAAATCCCTCCCCACCTATGTTCAAGACACCTCAGACACTCTCCATCGACTCCGCACATTCCATTCCCCAGGCCCCCATCCCCTCATCTTCACCATGGAAGTCCAGTCACTATACACCTCCATCCCCCACCAGGATGGTCTCAAAGTCCTCCGGTACTTCCTCGACCAGAGGAGCAACCCATACCCATCCACTGACACCCTCCTCCGCCTAGCGGAGTTGATCCTTACCCTCAATAACTTCTCTTTTGACTCCTCCCATTTCCTCCAAACACAAGGCGTAGCTATGGGCACACGCATGGGCCCTAGCAACGCCTGCCTCTTTGTCGGGCACGTCGAACAATCTTTGTTCTCGGCGTACCAGGGCCCCACCCCCGACCTTTACCTCCGTTACATTGACGACTGCTTTGGTGTCACCTCCTGCACCCACACACAACTGACTGACTTCATCCATTTCACCACCAACTTCCATCTGGCACTCAAATACACTTGGAACATTTCCGACATCTCCCTACCATTCCTTGACCTCACCATCTCTATTGCAGGTGATACACTCCTGACCGACACCCACTACAAACCAACTGACTCCCACAGCTACCTGGACTACTCTTCCTCCCACCCTGCTTCCTGTAAGGACTCCATCCCCTATTCCCAATTCCTCTGTCTACGCCGCATCTGCTCCCAGGATGAGGTGTTCCACACCAGGTCATCACAAATGTCCTCGTTCTTCAGAGAACGGGGTTTCCCCTCCCCCACTATAGATGAGGCTCGCACCAGGGTCTCCTCCATACCCCGCAACACAGCCCTCTCTCCCCATTCCGCCACTCACAACAAGGGCAGAGTCCCCCTGGTCCTCACCTTTCACCCCACGAGCCGGCGCATACAACAGATAGTCCTCCGCCAGTTTCGCCACCTCCAACGTGACCCCTCCACTCGCCACATCTTCCCATCTCCCCCCCCTGTCTGCCTTCCGCAAAGACTGCTCCCTCTGCAACTCCCTTGTCAATTCTTCCCTTCCCTCCCGCTCCACCCCTTCCCCGGGCATTTTCCCTTGCAACCGCAAAAGATGCTACACTTGTCCCTTCACCTCCCCCATCCACTCCTTTCAGGGACCCAAGCAGTCTTTCCAAGTCCGACAGAGGTTCACCTGCACCTCCTCCAACCTCATCTACTGCATCCGTTGCTCCAGATGCCAGCTGATCTACATCAGTGAGACCAAGCGGAGGCTGGGCGATCGTTTCGCCGAACACCTCCGCTCGGTCCGCAATAACCAACCCGGCCTCCTGGTGGCTCAGCACTTCAACTTCCCCTCCCATTCCGTATCCGACCTCTCGGTCCTGGGCCTCCTCCACGGCCAGAGTGAGCAACAACGTAAGTTGGAGGAACAGCACCTCATATTCTGCTTGGGGAGTCTGCATCCTCTGGGCTTAAACATTGAATTTTCTAAATTCTGTTAACCCAGGCTGCCTCCTCCCCTTCCCACCTCTCCCTCAGCCCTCAGACCCTGGCATTCCTTCTCTCTCTATCTTCCCCCCCCACCCAAGTCACACTAGCTTCTCATTTTCACACTACAAACAGCTTACGATGGCCTGATTCCTTTATCATCGATACTTTTTTGCATATCTTTCATTCATTGTTCTTTATCTCTCCACATCACTGTCTATATCTCTCGCTTCCCTGATCCCTGACCAGTCTGAAGAAGGGTCACGACCCGAAATGTCGCCTATCTCCTTCGCTCCTTAGATGCTGCTGCACCCGCTGAGTTTCTCCAGCTTTTTGTGTAACCATCGTGTGTATCACGCTGACTCCAGAGGGTTACAGGCTGTGATACAGCAGATAATAACTCCGGCATAGCATAGCAGATTCTTAGCAACTTTAGGACACCTAACGCATGACGCACTGACTAATGTGATTGCTGATAGTAGTGCAAGAGAAGATGCAGGTTTAACTGCCCTTGGGGCAAATTCTCCTCAGTATTGCACCATATTATTGAACTGCCTACCAACTAATGTGGCCTAAGCAATTTAAAGAAACAACATGGACTGATCGGAAAACTGTTCTAGTCAGCAGGCCCGGGCAGTGAGGTATCACTGGAAGATAGTAAAAATCTGGAAAGTCAGCCTGCAGTAAAAATGAAAACAGAATATCTAATTAAAAGGAGGCACCAAAATCTGACTTAGGAGCGTGGAGTCCTAAAACATTAGTAAAGTATGGAATGGGAGAAATTAGAATCCTAGAATATCTAGATCACTTTTATGATGATATGGCTGCCTTAGAGCAAATTTCCCCGACACCAAATTGGAGAAGAAATAATAAATACCGGGACCAGATCAGTGGTATACTTGTGGAGGGGCAGGTCACTAGAGTATGGAGTGCCCAACCAGAGGAAGGAACAAAAGAGGGGGTTACCGAAGAGATTTCCAAGATCAGATAGATCGAAGAGATTTCAGAGATCAACGAGATCAGAGAAAGCAGAAAGGGAACTGGCAGGAAAATCAGGGACAGAGAAGACAAATATCCTTCTCTCAAACTAGCCCATTTTCACGTCTATGATTTGCAAACTTAATAGTGACTAGTTGCAAATCTGACGAAGAACCTGTGCTGTCATTACAAGTAGAAGGGAAAACATGTACCTTCTTGGTAGATACAGGGGCATCCATTTCATCACTCCAATCAATTTACAATCTCCTCGAATCATAAGATATTCAGGACCTGTCCGGTTTTCAAGGACAAGTCTTCCAGTATCCCATCTATCAAAGTTGTCAATTTGTATCAACTATTTTTCCAAGGTATAAAAACACTGGGGTATGTAGAATTATCCTGGATCAAACGAGTTTGAACAATTAATTATAGGAGGCATGGAGAAAATGAGGTGCTAGATGAGCATAAAGAATGTGTAAAGAATCTTAAGAAAGAAATAAGAAAAACTCAAAGAAGATATGAGGTTACTTTGGCAAGAAAGGTGAAAGTAAATCCAAAGGGTTTCTACAGCTATATTAATAGCAAAAGGATAACGAGGGCTAAAATTGGACCATTAGAGAGCCAGAATGGACAGCTATCTGCAGAGCCAAAAGAGATGGGGGGAGATATTGAACAATTTATTTTCTTCGGTATTCACCAAGGAGAAGGATATTGAACTCTGTGAGGTAAGGGAAAAAAGTAAAGTAGCTATGGAAACTATGAGATTCAAAGAGGAGGAAGTAATGACACTTTCGAAAAATATAAAAGCGGATAAGTCTCCAGATCCTGACAGGATATTCCCTAAGACATTGAGGGAAGTTAGTGTAGAAATAGCAGGAGCTATGACAGAAATATTTCAGATGTCATTAGAAATGGGAATAGTGCCGGAGGATTGGCATACTGTGCATGTTGTTCAATTGTTTAAAAAGGGTTCAAAGTATAAACCTAGTAATTATAGACCTGTTAGTTTGACGTCAGTGGTGGGCAAATTAATGGAAAGGATACTTAGAGATAATATATATAAGCATCTGGATAAACAGGGGGTGCTGTGAATAATGAAGTAGATTTTCAAAGTCTACAGAGAGATTTGGGCCATTTGGAAGAGTGGGCTGAAAGATGGCAGATGGAGTTTAATGCTGATAAGTGTGAGGTGCTACATCTTGGCAGGACAAATCAAAATAGGACGTACATGGTAAATGGTAGGGAATTGAGGAATGCTGTGGAACAGAGGGATCTATGAATAACTGTGCATAGTTCCCTGAAGGTGGAATCAGTTTTTCCCATTGAGGATAGGAAAGATTCAAACAAGAGGGCATGACATGAGAATTAAGGGACAGAGGTTTAGGGGTAACATGAGGGGGAACATCTTTACTCAGAGAGTGGTGGCTGTGTGGAATGATCTTCCTGCAGAAGTGGTTGAGGCAGGATCGTTTTTAACATTTAAAAGTAAAGTGGATAGGTATATGGACTGGAAGGGAATGGAGGGGTATGGTCTGAGTGCAGGTAGATGGGACTAGGGGAAAATAAATGGTCAGCACGGACTCGAAGGGCCGAGAAGGCCTGTTTTCATGCTGTAATTGTTATATGGATATATGGTTAAATCTGTTTGTTATAGGCATTTCAAAATGCAAACTTTTTCCATGGCCAAACATCTAGTTTCCAAAGGGTGTTATATGGAAAGCATTGATTTAAAGGATGCATATTACTCAGTGTCTATTCATGGTGATGATAGAAGATATTTGAAATTTATTTGGATGACTCAGTTGTGGCAATTTAAGGCACTGCCTAATGGATTAATTTCAGCTCCTAGAATATTTACTAAATTGGTAAAACCTCTGTTAGCATTACTCAGAGTTCAGGGGCATGTGGTAATGGCCTATTTAGATGATATTCTGATTGTTGGAAAGTCTTATGCTGAGGCTCAGTCGTCAGTTTCAGTTGTTAAATTCACTTTTGAACAATTAGGTTTCGTCATTCATCCAGATTATCACCAGTTCAAATCATTGATTATTTGGGATTTACCATTAATTCAAATCACATGTTGGTAATTTTGCCTAGGGATGAATTGCAACAGTTAATTGAGGACTGTGTTAATCTCCTTGGAGAACAATGGTCGTCAATTAGACGAGTAGCCAGGTTGATTGGTAAATTGGTGGCTGCTTTTCCAGCAATGCAGTATGGTCCTCTACATTATTAACAATTACAACAATCAAAGGAACAGGCACTGAGAATCCAAATGGGCCATTTTGACAGGCCTATGCAGTTGTCAGTTGGGGCAAGTTCTGACATACAATGGTGGATAGTAAATGCTTCAAAATGTTTTAGGACGGTTTTGGTGGAATCACCATCAATTATATTACAGACTGATTTGGGTGCACTAGGTTGGGGTGCAACAGATATGTCTTCCAGCTGTGGAGGCAGATGGAATGCTGATGAGACATCCCTTCTTCAATTAAGAGAGATCAATTATTTAGAGTTGTTGGGAACCTGGTATATTACCATATTCTTCTACCAGGAGGGAGAGACGGGGAGTGAGATTGAGATAAAGAAAGTGAGAGAAATGGAGAAAAAGTGAGAGACCGAGAGAGAAAGAGAGATGTAGAGAAAGGTAGAGAGAGGGGAAGCAAGAGAGTGAGAAAGAGAGATAAATAAAGCGAGAGAGACATGGAGAGAGGGAGAGAGAGAGAGACAGAGAAAGAGAGAGAGAGAGAGATTGACAGAGCCCAGCCTGTGAATGCAGAGCAGAACAACAGACAGCCAATCATGTCATATCTAGGTGCCTGCTCAACCACCCACCAAACCCTTCCCACTCTTCCTCCCACACCCTCTCCCTCTCACTGTTCCTCACTCTCCCCCTCTCCTCTCCCCCTCCTCCTTCTCCCTCTATCTCTCCTTCTCTTCTTCTCCGCCTCACCCTCTTTCCCTCCTTCTCCCTCCCTCTCCCCCCCCCCTCCTCTCCCCCCCCCCTCTCCCCCCCCCCCCCCTCTCCCCCCCCCCTCTCCCCCCCCCCTCTCTCCCCCCCCCCTCCCCCCCCCTCTCCCCCCCCTCTCCCCCCCCCTCTCCCCCCCCCTCTCCCCCCCCCTCTCCCCCCCCCTCTCCCCCTCCCCCCCCTCCCCCCCCTCCCCCCCCCTCTTCCCTCTCCTCTCCCCTCCCTCTCTCCCCTCCCTCTCTCCCCTCCCCTCTCCCCCCCCCTCTCCCCCCCCCCTCTCCCCCCCCCCCTCTCCCCCCCTCCTCCTCTCCCCCCCCTCTCCCCCCCCCTCTCTCTCCCCCCCCTCTCTCTCCCCCCCCTCTCTCTCCCCCCCTCTCTCTCCCCCCCCCTCTCTCTCCCCCCCCCCCTCCCCCCCCCCCTCTCTCCCCCCCCCCTCTCTCCCCCCCCTCTCTTCCCCCCCCCTCTTCCCCCCCCCTCTTCCCCCCCCTCTTCCCCCCCCCCCCCTCTCCCCCCCCCCCCTCTCCCCCCCCCCCTCTCCCCCCCCCCTCTCCCCCCCCCTCTTCCCCCCCCCCCTCTTCCCCCCCCTCTCCCCCCTCCCCCCTCTCCCCCCTCCCCCCTCCCTCTCCCCCCCCTCTCCCCCCCCTCCCCCTCCCTCCCCCCCCCTCCCCCTCCCTCCCCTCTCTCTCCCCCCCCCCTCCCCTCTCTCTCCCCCCCCCCTCTCCCCCCCCCCTCTCCCCCCCCCTCTCCCCCCCCTCTCCCCCCCCTCTCCCCCTCCCCCCCCTCCCCCCCCTCTTCCCTCTCCTCTCCCCTCCCTCTCTCCCCTCCCTCTCCCCCTCCCCTCTCCCCCCCCCTCTCCCCCCCCCTCTCCCCCCCCCCTCTCCCCCCCCCCCTCTCCCCCCCCCCCCCTCTCCCCCCCCCCTCTCCCCCCCTCCTCTCCCCCCTCCCCCTCTCCCCCCCCTCTCCCCCCCCCTCTCTCTCCCCCCCCTCTCTCTCCCCCCCTCTCTCTCCCCCCCTCTCTCTCCCCCCCCCCCCCCTCCCCCCCCCTCTTCCCCCCCCCTCTTCCCCCCCCCCCTCTTCCCCCCCCCTCTTCCCCCCCCCCTCTCCCCCCCCCCTCTTCCCCCCCCCCTCTTCCCCCCCCCTCTTCCCCCCCCCCTCTCCCCCCCCCCCTCTTCCCCCCCCCCCTCTTCCCCCCCCTCTCCCCCCTCCCCCCTCTCCCCCCTCCCCCCTCCCTCTCCCCCCCCTCTCCCCCCCTCCCCCTCCCTCCCCCCCCTCCCCCTCCCTCCCCTCTCTCTCCCCCCCCCTCCCCTCTCTCTCCCCCCCCCCTCTCCCCCTCCCCCCTCTCCCCCTCCCCCTCTCCCCCTCCCCCTCTCCCCCTCCCCCTCTCCCCCTCCCCCTCTCCCCCTCCCCTTCCCACCCCCCTCTCCCCCCCCTCTTTCCCCCCCCCCTCTTTCCCCCCCCCCCTCTTTCCCCCCCCCCTCTTTCCCCCCCCCCTCTTTCCCCCCCCCCTCTTTCCCCCCCCCCTCTTTCCCCCCCCCCCCTCTTTCCCCCCCCCTCTTCCCCCCCCCCTCTTCTTCCCCCCCCCCTCTTCTTCCCCCCCCTCCCCCCTTGGATGCACCTGGAAAACAAATATCCGAGTTTCGCGAACCTCTATTTATTTAGGATTTACTCCTGTACTGAAATCCTCTTGTTATGAAGGCCAACATTCCATTAGCTCTCTTCACTGCCTGCCGTACCTGCACGCCAACTGCAGTGACCGGTGTACAACAACGTCCAGCTCTCACTGCACCTCCCCCTTACCTAACCTAACCCCATTGAGATAATAATCTGCCCCCTTGTTTTTGCCGCCAAAGTGGATAACCTCACATTTATCTACATTATACTGCATCTGCCCACTCACTCAACCTGCCCAGATCACCCTACAACCTCATAACATCATCTTCACAGTTCACGTTTCCACCCAGCTTTGTGTCATCCACAAACTCGCTGGTGTTGTTCCTAATTCCCTCTTCCAAATCATTAATATATATGGTAAACAGTTGCGGCCCCCATACAGAGCCTTGCGGCACTCCACTCGCCACTGCCTGCCATTCTGAAAAGGACTCGTTCGCTGCTACTCCTTGCTTCTAGTTTTCCAACCAATTTTCTATCCATGTCAACACCCTACCCCAATACCATGTGCTCTAATTTTAGTCACCAGTCTCCCGTGCGGGAATTTATCAAAGGCTTTCTGAAAGTTTAGATACCCTACATCCACTGGCACCCCTTCATGCATTTTACTTGTCACATCCTCCAAAAATTCCAGAATATTAGTCAAGCATGATTTCCCTTTCATAAATCCATGTTGACTTGGACGAATCATTTTACTGCTATCCAAATGCCCCATTACTACCTCTTTAATAATTGACTCCAGCATCTTTCCCAACACCGAAGTCAGGCTAACGGGACAGTAATTCCCGCTTCCTCTCTCGCTCCTTTCTTGAAAAGTGGAATAACGTTAGCTATCATCCAATCCACAGGAACTGATCCTGAATCTGTCCTGATCCTGAATCTCTCTCTGTGTCTCTTTCTGTGTGTCTCTCTCTCTCTCTCTCTCTCTCTCTCTTTATATGTCTCTCGTGGTCTCCTTTCCCGCGGACCACTCCTTTCCGCTTTCGATTATCTAACACCCCGCTCACCACTCTCTCTTTCTCTCTCTCTCTCTCAGACGCCTGCGTTCCACAAGATGACCGCTTCACTCTCATCTTCACGATCGGCTATTTCGTTAGGAACTTCGCAGCCGTGGTCAACGGGCTCCTGCTAGATTATTGTGGCATCTTGGCGTCCCGCCTCATGGGCATGTAAGTCACTTGGACGTTGCGCGGGGGGCGGGAAGAGGTATTTGTGTGTCGGGAAAGAGGCATCGGGAGACGAGTGGCGTCGACACCTACAGTAAACGTACTCAATACATTGCCGTCCTGTGACTCTGATATCTGCCATTATTATTGGTATTGTTTCTTAATGCTGACGTGTACCGCGATGTCATGAATTCCTGTGTTTGAGCGCCATTCAGGCAAACAATACTACGCATTCGTACAATCAAACTTGTCAGGGGGAAGCTTACATTAGAAATAAATCGGAATGAGTAAATGGAATCCAAAAGCCGGATCTACCAAGGACAAAGAACAGCGGAGCAGCCCCTCTGATAACACAGGAGTCCAGGGCCTGTGGGATTCCTTGGAGCCCAGGAGAATGAGTGGTGTCCTTCAAGAGGTGTATCCAATTATAACAAGAATAGACAGATTGGATCTACAGTCTTTTATCCATGTTTAGATTTAGGATTAGGGTTATTATTGTCACGTTTAGCGCGGTACAGTGCAAATCATTGATTTGAATGCTATCGTCAGATCAGATATTGCAATCAATCCAAAGTCAAGTACAATAGGAAGTGCAAGGAGGAAGATGCAGAATGCACAATATTGTTCTCTGAATTTTCCAAATATATATTTCATATTTAGTTCATCAGCTATGTATATAGAGCATCATGAACCAACACGGATACTATATATAGATATTGGTTGGTATATAGGTGGTGCGCGCCGATAGGTTTCCCTACCTCCTGCCCGGAGGTGAGGGGAGGAAAAAAGGATGACTGTGGACAAGACTTCGATTGCGTTTGTTGCTTTTAACGTCTGCGCTGTGCGGTATACTGGGCTTCAGATTTGGATAATCAAGAACTAGAAGGAATTGAATATGTGAGTTGAAATAATTAATAGGACACTGAGAAACAGTTTTGTTCCCACACAGAGCTTGGCAGTTAGAAGGAACGACAATAAAGCGGAAATAATTCCGGAAGGTACAACTAATACATTTCCATGGACAGAAACGGTTTGAAGGAAAATGGGTCAATGGACAATATATAATAGACAATAGGTGCAGAATAGACCATTCAGCCCTTCGAGCCAGCACCGCCATTCAATGTGATCATGGCTGATCTTCCCCAATCAGTACCCCGTTCCTGCCTTCTCCCCATATGCCCTGACTCCGCTATTTTTAAGAGCCCATCTGGCTCTCTCTTGAAAGCATCTAGAGAACCTGCCTCCACCGCCTTCTGAGGCAGAGAATTCCACAGACTCACGACTGTCTGTGAGAAAAAGTGTTTCCTCGTCTCCCTTCCAAATGGCTTACTCCTTATCTTAAACTGTGGCCCCTGGTTCTGGACTCCGCCAACATCGGGAACATGTTTCATGCTTCTAGCGTGTCCAAGCCGTTAACAATCTTATATGCTTCAATGAGATCCCCGCATCTTTCTAAACTCCAGAGTGTACAAGCCCAGCTGCTCCATTCTCTCAGCATATGACAGTCCCGCCATCCCGGGATTTAACCTTGTAAACCTACGCTGCACTCCCTCAATAGCAAGAATGTCCTCCATCAAATTAGGGGACCAAAACTGCACACAATACTCCAGGTCTGGTCTCACTAGGGCTCTGTACAACTGCAATTTATTGTTATTATTTTTTAATTGCTTTTTCTCCTTTTTTCATTCCTCACACAATATGTAAAATGTAAAATAATATGTGATTCTTTTCCATTCTGTTTGTAGTTTGTTGTTTGTTAGTTTGTTTTTTGCACAAAGTCCGCGAGCGTTGCCACTTTTCATTTCACTGCACATCTCGTTTGTGTATGTGACGAATAAACTTGACTCGACTTGACTTGACTTGAGAAGGACCTCTTTGCTCCTATATTCGATTCCACTTGTTATAAAGGCCAACGTGTCATTCGCTTTTTTCACTACCTGGTGTACCTGCATGCTTACTTTCATAGACTGATGAACAAGGACCCCCAAATCCCGTTGTACTTCACCTTTCCCCAACTTTACGCCATTTAGTAATATGCCTTCCTGTTTTTGCTACCAAAGTGGATAACCTCACATTTATCCGCATTAAACTTAATCTGCCATGCATCTGCCATTCCTGCAACCTGTCCAAGTCATCCTGCATTCTCATAATGAGGGTCAATTTAGATCATATTTGATGGAGCATCGTGTTCGACAAGGGAGCACGGGGCAGAATGGTCTTTGTCTATGCTGTGTGTCTGTGACCACAGAGGAGGGTGATTGGAATGGGGAAATGCGCTGGGCGATTTTTTAAATCATTATCAGTACATTCACCTGAATAACGCCTGACATATAAAGATGAAATTGTTTTTTCCTGCTGTTCAGAGGTCCCAGTGGAGATTGGACGGCGGATCCAGCCTGCTGCAGCAGATGTACTCAGCACATTGCTTTAATGACCACCGTATTTGACGTACACCGTTGTTATTAGGGTTAGGGTTAGGGTTAAAGCATCGAAAACTACAGCATAAATACATGCCATTCGCCCCTCAATTAATGTGCGGTTCATGATGCAAATAAATAGAAACATAGGAACATCGAAAATAGATGCAGGAGCAGGCCATTCGGCACTTCGAGCCAGCACCGCCATTCATTGTGATCATGGCTGATCGGCCCCTATCAATATCCCGCGTACCTGCCTTCTCCCCATATCCTTTGACTCCACTAGCCCATAGAACTCTGCCCAACTCTCTCTTAAATCTATTCAGTGACTTGGCCTCCACTGCCCTCTGTGGCAGGGAATTCCATAAATTCACAATTCACTGGGTAAAAAAGTGTTTTCTCACCTCAGTCTTAAATGACCTCCCCTTTATTCTAGACTGTGGTCCCTGGTTCTGGACTCACCCAACATTGGGAACATTTTTCCTGCATCTAGTTTGTCCAGTCCTTTTATAATGTTATATGTTTCTATAAGATCCCCCCTCATCCTTCTAAACTGCAGTGACTACAAGCCTTGTCTTTTCAATCTCTCCTCATACGACAGTCCCGCCACCCGAGGGATCAATCCGTGAACCTACGCTGCACTGCCTCAATCACAAGGACCTCATAATGCATATCACACTTTTCGCTACAAATTAATGTAACTATATAAACATTTCCTCAATGCCACTCTCGTATTTATCTCCACCCTGGCCGCGCGTTTCAGGCACACGCCACCCTCTGTAAGAAAAATCTAGATTTGGTTTATTGTTCTCACGTGTTGCGAAGATACTATGAACAGCGTTTGTTTGTGTCCTGCACAAGCAAATCTTACGATACACCAGGTCAATGAAAACATTTACTGGTAGTACATTCACACAATGTAAACAGTGTGAGTCAAGGAAGTGAATAGTGTTTAACTATCGTATGTACCGGCAATAAAACAATGAATACAACAGAGTATTATTTTTTGATTAATATTTTTATTAGAAGCCATACATATTGCTGATACTATAAGTTTTTCAAATACACATTTTATATGTTTCCAAGGTTATACAAGTATTACAGAGTAATATATATAAGCTTCTATTTTTTTAGAGTGAAAAGAGTAAAGAGATAATAGATGTTTAATCAAAAGAGTGTGATTAAATAATATTGATTATGATTATATATGAGAAAAAAGGAAAAAATATATTAAAAAATTTTAAAAAGAAATAAAAAAACACACAATAAAAAAAATAATACAAATTAAAAAAATAAAAATAAAAAATAATACTAGCAAACAATTATTATACTTAAAAAAAGAAAAAATGAAGTATACATCTTAACAATGAATGGAACAATTTCAAATAACAGTATATATAGAGACAAGTATAGAAGACTCAGATTAGATCTTTTCATCTGATCCTACCACCGGGTACTTATTGAGTTACAATGCTGAGCCCAGCTACCCCTTCATATAGTCAGTGAATGGAGACCATATTTGTTCAAAAAGTTCATATTTGTCCATTAGGATAAACCTAATTGCAATTGCCAATTCTCTCCAATTGCAAAGTCTCCAACATTTCCACTGTCCACAGTTTAATTGTCGGGGATAATGGTCCCTTCCAGAATTTTAATTTTTTTTTTTTTTCCAATTATTAAACAGTAATCAAGAAAATTTCTTTGATTTACTGTTAATGTTTGATTTGAATCTGAAACTCCTAATATTATTAACTTTGGGTCAGGATCCAATTTAATCTTAAGAACTATAGAGATGATTTAAAACATTTCAGTCCAATAACTATTAAGTTGTGTACATGTTACAAAACTATGCGTTAAATTAGCTTCTGTGTACTGACATTTATCACAAATAGGAGATATGTTAGGAAAAATTCTATTTAATGTCGTTTTTGAATAATGTAATCTATGTAATACTTTGAATTGTATCAAGGTATGTCTGACATTTAACGAATAACGGTGTATACGTTGTAGACTTTCTTCCCACGTGTCTTTTAATATAGATAAACCTGTTTCATTTTCCCGTATTTGTCGAAGTGATCCTGTAGTTGGAATTTCCCTATCACAAAGGATATTATATATGTATTCTATTAGTTTTTCTGTATTTGGGTGCTTGTTGAGCACTTCATCCAATAATCATAGTTCTCTATTTTTATAATCTTGCATGTTTGATTTTACATAATCTCTAATTTGTAAATACCTAAACAAGTTATTTGGGTGCAATCTGTAGATATCTTTTAACTCTTGAAATGAGAGAAATTTCCCTTTCCGATAAAGGTGTTCTATCATTATAATTCCTAATTTTTTCCATTGTCCAAACCCCCCATCCAGTAAAGAGGGCTTAAACAAAGGGTAATTCATAATTGGTAAGCAAAGCGACATATTATCAAATTGTAGAGTCTTAACTATTTGTGTCCAAATACGTCTATTGCTATAAATTATAGGATTTTCCCTATAATGTTTTTGTACCACCCTTGGAGCAAGGAGCATCGTACTTATATCGAAAGGTAAACAATCTCCCTTTTCCATTTTTAACCAAGCTGGTTCCTGATCCATATTTACCAACCAAAAATTCATGTTCTTAATCTGAACCGCCCAGAAATAATATAAAAAATTAGGTAGAGCTAATCCACCATTTATCTTAGATTTACATAAATGTTTTTTACTTATTCTGTGACTTTTATAATCCCAAATAAAGCTATTAACAATAAAATCAATTAAAAAAAAAAGGTTTAGGAAGATATAGCGGGATAGCTTGAAATAGATATAATAGTTGTGGTTAAAAAAATAATTTTAATGGCATTTATTCTGCCGATCATTGATATTGGTAATGTTTTCCAGTATAGAATATTATTTTTTAGTGTATTCAATAATTGGGGGTAATTTGATTTAAATAGAGAATTATAAAATTTATATACATTAACTCCTAGATATTTAATTTTGTCCGTAACTATTTTAAATGGAAATTTTTGATTTTATTCCAGTTATAGGCATAATTTCAATTTTATTCCAATTAATTCTATATCCTGAGAATATACTAAATTCAGTTATAACATTAAGTAAATTAGGAATACTAATCTCTCGTTCCGTAATATATATTAAGACGTCATCATATAAAGATATGTTATTCATTGTGGTATTGGTGTTATATCCATAAATTTCTAGTTCTGATCTAATCCTTTCAGCTAACAGTTCTATTGCAAGAGCGAATAATAAAGGTGATAACGGACATCCTTGTCTACAACCCCTAGAGAGATTAAATTTCGCTGATAACATTTGATTTGTTAACATTCTTGCTGTTTTTATATTCTAACCCATTATATTCTAATCTGAATTTTATATTCTAACCCATTTACAAAATCTGTCCCCCAATTGAAATTTCTGCATTATCCTAAATAGATAAGGCCATTCAACCTGGTCGAATGCTTTGTCTGCATCCAGGGATATGACAGCTAATTCAATATCATTAATTCTTTTTGAATATATGATATTGAATAGATGTCTCCAATTATAAGTAGAATAACATTTAGGGATAAAGCCTGTTTGATCATGATGTATTAATGTATTGATCACTAAACTTAACCTTTGAGATAAAATTTTAGTTAATATTTTTTGATCCGAATTTAGAAGAGCAATTGCTCTATATGATCCTGGGTCTTCCAGATCCTTATCTGCTTTAGGAATGAGTGTAATTGTAGACTCATTTAATGTTTCTGGTAACTTTCCTTGTTCGTAGGCATATTTATATATTGTTTGTAAACGTGGGGAAATCAAATCGTGAAACTTCTTATAAAATTCAACACCTAAACCGTCGGGGCCAGCAGCTTTACCATTTTTCAATGATCTGATTGATTCATCAATATCTTTTACTGATATTTCAGCGTCTAGCAAGTCTCTTCCTTCCTGATCCAATCCATTAATATGACATTCATGATGAATGTTTCCATTCCATCAGATTGACCCGTCAATTTGGTTGAATAAAGTTTTTGATAGTAATGCTGGAATCTATCATTAATATCTTTTGGTAAAGTTAGTATTTCTCCTTGTTCAGATCTGACTTTATATATCATTTTTTCTTCAGAGTATCTTTTTGATTTAAAACGAGTTAGGAAGTTGGAATGAGCTGCCAGAAGAGGTAATTGAGGCAGATACATTATCAACATTTAGATAACATTTGGACACGTACCGAAAATATTTGGAGTGATAGGGACTAAATGCATGCAAGTGAAACTGACTTAGATGGCATGTTGCTCAGTGTGGGTGCCTTGGTCCGAAGGTCCTGTTTCTGTGCTGTATAACTCTATAGGTCTGTGATTATAGAATATAGTGTTAAAACTACGTGGAGAACGCAGATTTAAAAAAAAACTACAATGGTCCCAAAGATCTAGATTGGGTACCATGGAAATTGAATGATAAGCACATGGAATAATGGGGAGCTTCAAACTCAAGGTGTTAATATCATTGACAATTTGACCTGTTGCATTCACATTGACGGGCAAGCACAGCACACCAACACCCTTATTTCCGAACACGGCTTCGAGTAAGGAAGGGCGTTTTGCATCTTTCCAACGGTTCTTACCAATTCTGCAGATTTATCGCAGAACACATCCGCATTTCAGCGTACATCACAGCTTGGCGTGCGGACATTTCTGCGCGACCGGAAGAGATCGCAGAGAGTTGTGGATGTGCTGTAGCTCGTTCAATCGCATAGTGCAGCCGCCCCACAACTGATTCCATTTCCATTTCACGCTGCATCGGATAAAGGATATAACACAAAGAAGAACCATTCAACCATCTCCAAGTTTGCGGATGACACGAAGCTGGGGGCAGTGTTGGCTGTGTGGAGGGTGCTAGGAGGCTGCAAGGTGACATGGATAGGTTGGGTGAGTGGGCAAATGCATGCCAGATGCAGTATAATGTGGATAAATGTGAGGTTATCCACTTTGGTGGCAAAAACAAGAAAGTAGACTATTATCTGAATGGTGGCCGATTAGGAAAAGGGGAGAGGCAACGAGACCTGGGTGTCATGGTACACCAGTCACTAAAAGTAGGCATGCAGGTGCAGCAGGCAGTGAAGAAAACGAATGGTATGTTGGCATTTATAGCAAAAGGATTTGAGTACAAGAACAGATAGTTTCTACTGCAGTTGCACCAGGGTCTTGGTGAGGCCACACCTGGAGTATTGCGTACAGGTTTGGTCTCCGAATCTAAGGAAATACATTCTTGCCATAGAAGGGGTACAGAGAAGGTTCACCAGACTGATTCCTGGGATGGCAGGACTTCCATATAAAGAAAGACGGGATAGACTAGGCTTGTACTCGCTGGAATTTAAAAAGATTGAGGGGGGATCTTATTCTTACACATTCTTAAGGGGCTGGACAGGCTAGATGCAGGAAGATTGTTCCCGATGTTGGGGAGGTCCAGGACAAGGAGTCACAGTTGAAGGATAAGGTGGAATTATTTTAGGATTGAGATGAGAAAATCATTTTTCACACAGAGAGTGGTGCATCTGTGGAATTTCTGCCACAGAAGGTAGTTGAGGCCAGTTCATTGGGTATATTTAAGAGGGAGTTAGATGTGACCCTTGTTGCTAAATGGATCAGGGGGTATGGGGAGAAGGCAGGTACAGGATACTGAGTTCGTTGATCAGCCATGATCATATTGAATTGCGGTGCAGGCTCGAAGGACCGAATGGCCTACTTCTGCACCTATTTTATTTGTTTCTATGTTTCTATTCATCCCTGGTTCTCCCCATTTCTCCCGTCGGGCACAATATACCGATGCTTTAAACAACGTAACGCCAGGTCCAGAAACTGCTTATTTCCCGCTTGTCAGACAATTGAATATATCTCCCGTATGAAATGTTCCCGATCTTCCATTGTGTCTCGTTGCACCCCCTGCAGGTTTATTATTTGCATTTTAGGTTCAGATTTAGACCTAGTACTGTCACCTGCATCTAGGTACAGTGGAACGCTTTATACGGCATGCTATTCAAATAGAGCAGATAATATTTTACAAAAATACAATCGACAAAATCAATTATAATAGATAGTGTAACTGGGACGATGCAGTGCAGAATACAGTTCTCAGCATTTTAGTGTATCAGTTCCACAGACCAAGGCAAAAGTCGGCATTGGGGTAGTGGTGAATTAGATAGTAACCTATTTCATGGAAGGACTATCTAGAATCCTGATTACAGAGGTGCAGACGTTTTTCCTATATTTTTCAATGTTTTACATTCTCTCTCTCGATGGGAGCGGGAAGAAGAGTGAATGAGCAAGGTGCGTCATATCTCTGATTAACTTGGCTGCATTTCCCAGGCAGCACAAAGTGTAAATGTCAATGTTGGGAATTCTAGTCTGTGTGATGCAGTAGGTAACATCTACAACTCTGCAATTTCTCGCGGTCTGTGGCAGAGCTCCTCTTAAACCAAGTCGTGATGCAAGCCGACAATATGTTGCTGACGTTTGTTAGAGTCACTTGAGCGATGCCGAATTTCCTCAGTCTCCTATGAAAGAAAATGCGTGATGCCCTTCTTGCCTGGCGCATTTGTGTGCGCAGCAACATTAATGCCAAGGAACTTGAAACTCTCGAACATTTCCACCTCCATTGATGCTGATTGAACCATTTATTTCACCACCTTCCCGAAGATGACAACCATATAATAACCATATCACAACAGGCCCTTTTGGCACTTCCAGTCCGTGCCGAACATTTATTTTCCCCTAGTACCATCTACCTGCACTCAGACCATACCCCTCCATTCCCTTCCCGTCCATATACCTATCCAATTTACTTTTAAATGTTAAAATCGATCCTGCCTCCACCACTTCTGCAGGAAGATCATTCCACACAGCCACCACTGAGTAAAGAAGTTCCCCCTCATGTTACCCCTAAACTTCTGTCCTTTAATTCTCAAGTCATGCCCTCTTGTTTGAATCTTCCCTACCCTCAATGGGAAAAGCTTATCCACGTCAACTCTGTCTATCCCTTTCATCATTTTAAAGACCTCAATCAAGTCCCCACTTAACCTTCTGCGCTCCAAAGAATAAACACCTAACTTGTTCAACCTTTCTCTGAACTTAGTTGCTGGAACACAGGCAACATTCTAGTAAATCTCCTCTGTACGCTCTCTATTTTGTTGACACCCTTCCTATAATTAGGCGACCAAAATGGTACACCATACTCCAGAATTTGTCTCACCAATGCCTTGTACAATTTTAAAAATACTTCCCTACTCCTATATTAAATGCTCTGATTTATAAAGGCCAGCACACCAAAAGCTTTGGTTACCACCCTATCTACATGCGATTCGACTTTAAGGGAACTATGCGCAGTTATTCCGAGATCCCTCTGTTCCACAGCATTCCTCAATTCCCTACCATTTACCATGTACTTCCTATTTTGATTTGTCCTGCCAAGACTAGCTGGTTCGCCCAGCTGACATTGATGAAGAGAATATTGTCCTGCCGCAATGTTAGTGAGCTCTTCATCTCCTTCTTGTAGTCAGTCGTGTCATTGTCCGTAATTTGGCCCACCACTGTGTTGACATCTGCAAATTTGTAGATGGAATGAGAGCTACATTTGACAGCACAGTCGTGTGTGTGTGGAGAGTAGAGCAGTGACTGACACCGCATCCTTGTGGGTGTCGTCTCTCTGTAGCTGCAGCGGAACGTTCGGGAAATTATTTATTTCCTTTCTCGAGCTGCTTCTTGCATTGATCTAGGATTTGCCTGGATAACACGCAGAACAAAGCGGGTTACACAAAAAGCTGGAGAAACTCAGCGGGTGCAGCAGCATCTAAGGAGTGAAGGAGATAGGCGACGTTTCGGGTCGAGACTCAAGCGGTTCACCATACCTTCTAAACACGTCACAATAATAAGCCACCATGGGCCCTAGGTCCAGTTCCAACTCTGTCCTGTATCGTGTTCCGTGTTTTAAAGGATAATTAGTCAGCAGCCTGTGCCCGACGTCCGAATTTTGCGAATGAGAACATTTGCGGTCGAGATATTCTGCACAGGACGAGGTGGTGACGGAATTGGGTGGGAGATGTGTAAGGTTTTCAATGGGAGAATTTGTATCTTCACAGATTCCTGTTCACTGCAGGCACGCTCCTGATCGCATTCTCCACTGCTGGTAAGTTAAGCAATCAGCGGGTTGCAAGTGTGCGCGCGTCTTTGCCTCCCTGTGTGTTGTTCATGAATCTGTGTATGTCTGTGTCTTTCTCTGTGATGGTTGTTTGCCTGAATATGTGTGTACGTGCGAGTGTTTGTATGTGTGTACGTTTGTGTGCGTCACTTTTGTGCCTGCGTGTTGTTGTCTTTTGTCCTTGTGTGTGTCTGTGTGTGTGACTCTCTCGCTTTCTGCGTTGTGTGTACATCTGTATGTGTGTGGCTGTCCGTGTGTGTGTCTGTATGTGTCTGTGTGTGTGAGTGTGTGTCTTCTCTGCTGTGTGTTGTTTATCTCGGTATTTGTGTGCATCGCTGCGGTATGTGTGTAGGGGGGTCGTGTATGGGACGCGTTGTTCATGACTATGTGTGTCTGTGTCTCTCTCCGTGATGGTTGTTTCTGTAAGTGTGTGCGTGAGAATGTGTTTGTGTTTGCGTGTACGTTTGTGTATGTGACTTCTTTGCCTACGTGTCGTTAATGTCCTCGTGTGTGTCTGTGTGTGCGTGACTCTCTCTCTCTCTCTCTCTCTCTCTTTGCGTTGTGTGCATGTCTATATGTGTGTGTCTGCCTGTGTGGTCGTCTGTGTCTTTCTGTATCTGTGTGTGTGTATATTTCTGTGGCGTGGTCCACTGAGGGAGAGGGAGGGAAAGAGAGAGAGAGAGAGAGAGAGGGGGGGGGGGGAAGAGAGAGAAGAGAGAGAGAGAGAGGGAGGGAGAGTGGGAGGGAGTGAGACAGAGAAATAAAGAGTGAGAGAGAGAGAGAGAGAGAGAGAGAGTGGGGGAGAGAGAGAAATAAAGAGAGCGACAAGGAGAGAGAGAAAGATAGAGAGAGAGAGAGAGAGAGAGAGAGGTCGTGTTTTCTTCTCAGCTCTGCAGTTGAGAAGGATTGGAGCAGCCTTTCCAGGATTTTGCCGTTGGAGAGGGCACAGACCCAGGGGGGCTTCATAGTTCAACTTATTGTTGGGCTGTTGAAGCTTTTCTCTGGTCTGGGGAGCCTCCATCTGTGTGAAGATTCCTGAGTTTCTCCACATTGTCGAGGGTGCGGTTGGCGTTGGCGGATTGCCAAGAGTGCCTGTGATCTCAGTGGGCTGAAGTTGTGTGGTGTCTTTGTCGTTTTTGGCTCCGCTTCTCTGCCCTAAAGTCATTTTGTCAGTGCGGCTGCCTGGCTTAATGTGAAGAAGGTACTTTTGCGTCCAGCGCGACTGGGATCGAGTTTCCCGTAAGCTGCTCTTGGCTGTGGACGAACCTGGGGACTTTCCTGCTTCAGCTGGAGGTTTCTGTTTTCTGCTGCCTGTCTTTGACTGTGACTGTCTCTGGGACTTAACTTGGAGCTGTGCTGCTGAGGGGCTTGGAGCTGGTTTGTGCCTCTGTGAGGATGGCGATGGAAGGGGCGCGGCCGAAGGTCCGGACCTACGCAGCGACGGCATCAGTGGCGGGTGCGAGGCCATCTGAGCTTGAGCCTCATGTTGACTTGGATGGGGACAGTTTTGGTATTTCTGTTCAAACTGGGCCTATGATGTCTAGGGGGGTAATTACGAAGGCCATGAATGAACTTCTTGGGAGGGGGGCTATTGTCTCTTCTGAGCTCGAAAGGGGAAAGGTGGAGATGATACTTAAGACCCGGGAGTGTGTGGCCCGAGCGTTGGAGGAGGGGATCTCAGTGGGGGGGGTCCACGTACAGGTGGATCCGTGGGTATCCAGGGTGAGACCGGTTCTCCTGCGGAGCTGCCCCACTTATTTTTCGGATGCAGTGCTTATTCCACACCTGTCCAAGTTCGGGGAGGTGCGGTCTAAGTGCTTTAGGCTCTTGCATCCTGGGGGGGACCCGGAGGAAAAAGGGGTCTTCAGTTTCAAGAGGAGGGTGTTCATGAAGGTGGGTGAGGGGGATGGTGCCGAGGGGAGTTTTGAGGTGGTGCATAAGGGGGTACCCAGAACCGTGCGTTGGAGTTGGGGAAAGGCACGGTGTCATGCGTGCGGCGAATTTGGACATCTCCGTAGGGAGTGTCTTTTTCGCGGGGGCACTGCTAGAGGTTCTAGTGCAGTGGCCCAGGAAAGCGCTGCTGGCCCATCTGGGGTGGCTGGTCAAACCTCAGCGGCGCGGGGTGGTACTGCTGACCCGGCTGAGGTTGCCAGTTCTGCCTTGGTGACCCGGGGCGGCAGTGCTAAGCCTTCTGGGTCCAGAGGTTCTGCTTTGGGGACCCTGGGCAGTGAGAGCCCAAGCCCCCCACGTCCCCTACGTCTTGCGCCTGTGGCGGTGGATGGAGGTGGGGCGCAGGAGGAGGGGAGTGTTGAGGGGGGGTTTTGGGAGAAGCAGGGGAAGCATAATAAGAAGAAGGAGAGGGATAGGGCTGCCCAAGCGAAGAAAGTGCAATCGGGTGAGTTTGGCTCCAGTGTGGTGCAGACTGCACCTGCTGGGGCCCAGGGGGGAGTTGTGGTGGCTCGGAAGGGGGGAAAGAAGTCTAAACGTGTGGGTGGCAAAGTGGTTGGGGGTAATGTGGAGGCGGATGACCCTTCCCTTATGGAGGTTACCGCACCTCCGCATGCGAGTGGGACTAAAAGGAGGCATTTGCCTGGTGAAGAGGAGGAAGGGCGTGGGTCCAGAGCGAAGGGGATGTCTTTCTCCGAGCTTTCCACCACTGAGGTGGCTGAAAGTGGTCTTGACCCGGTGTCTTCTGGGTCGGTGGTTGGGCCTTCTCTTCATGGATCTACAGCGGGTGTCACCGGACTGGGTGCTGAAGTTGATTCCGGTGGAGTTGTGTCCACTGGGCGGGAGTCTGTCCCTTCATCTCAGGGGCCCTCTGAGGGAGTTATCTCGGCGGATGCTGTGGTTAGCTCCCTTGGGTGTGTACCCTCTGGGTCGGATGAGGTCCCCTCGTTTCAGAGGCCTACTGAGGGTGCTAGCACGGTAGATGACGTGGTTGGCTCCTCTGGTAGTGTGCCCTCTGTGACGGGGGATGGGCAGAGTCAGGCTGAGGGGGGAGTTTCGGGGGTGTTGTCGTTCAAGTCTGTGCTCCATATCAGTGCCAGTGGAGGTGCTGGGGGGCGGGATGCCTCACCGGATGAGTTGTCTGGGGTGAGGTTAATGGCAGGTGGTGATTCTCTGGGTGATGCCTGTGGAGAGGGCACTCTGGATGATGTGGAGGTCAGGGCTGTTATGGGACGTGATCCTCTTTCAGACTCCGAGGGTGCCAGTGTTCCACAGGCCCTGGGGATGCCTCTTGTTGTTGCTTCCCCAGGCCCAGAGGAGGAGGGTGATGGTAGCGGGCAGGAGCCCAGCCATTCAGAGGGCTGCGAGTCTCAGGTAGGGGTGCTGGGACCCACCCCCAGCATTGATCCGGGTGGTCGTGTCATGGCTGTGGAGGAGGATAGCGATGCGGCCAGTGGGGGGGGCTCAGAGTGTGATGTGTCAGACAGTTCTGGTCTTTCTGAGGTTGTTGATTCAGGTGCGAGCGGGTTGGCTGAGAGCCCAGACTCCAAGGCCGTGTCTGAGGCGAAGCTTATTGTTGAGGTGCGAGAGTTCTTAAAAATAAGTCGTGCTCCCAAAACATTATGGTGGGCCATTACAAGGAGATGGGAGGATTGGCCAGATGTGCGGGAGAGTCTCGAGGCTATCCTTAGTAACAAGGATAGTGGTCTTTCTGACTCGGATTTGGGGCAGTTTTGGGGTTTGTTGAAGGTCCTCAGAAAAGGACCTCCTGTGACTACAGGGAGTGTGAGGGTCACAATCTAATGTGTCTACACATTCACAGTAGCTACATTAAATTTAAATGGGAGTAGAGCGAGTTTTCGAAG
Source organism: Raja brachyura (assembly GCA_963514005.1). The sequence goes on along the minus strand of OY740796.1, from coordinate 943,571 downwards.
ATTTCAGCTCTTATCAGCCCTAAGGGAGGGGAGATTTGCAGTTTGTTATCTGCAAGAGACACATACCGTTGCTAGTGATGAACCTACCTGGCAACTGGAGTGGGAAGGGAGGGTTTATATGAGCCATCTCAGCTCAAATTCGAGTGGGGTGGCTTTTTTGTTGGCCCCAAATTTTCTGCCAAGCATTTTAAAAGTGCAGGAAGTGGTGCCAGGACGTTTGCTCCATCTGGCCGTGAGCCTGGATGGCATGCCGTTGCATTTCATTAACGTGTATGCCCCTAGCTCCGGCACGATGCAGGCCGGCCTGCTTCGGGAGGTGAATGCTCTGTTGGGCACTATTGATAGGGGAGAGTGTGTCTTCCTTGGTGGGGACTTTAATTGCACACTTGAGGTGCGGGACCGTTCTGGTACTCAGTGTGCGCCTGCTGTAGCGAAGAAGCTGAGAGGCTTGATTGACTCCTTTGAGTTGGTTGATGTTTGGAGGGACCTTCACCCTGATTCCACTGCTTTTTCGCGGAGGTCTGAGGGCGGTGGTTCCCGCATTGATCGGTTTTATATTTCCCGAGCGTTTGTTTCCCGTGTCTCAGCGGCCTCAATGCGGCTGGTGCCGTGCTCGGACCATTGTCTGGTGCGTGTGGATTTCAATCCAGCGTGCGCTCGGGCTGGGTCCGCGTACTGGCACTTTAACAACAGGCTGCTGGAGGATCGGTGTTTCCGGGAGTCATTCACTCGGTTTTGGGTGAAGTGGAGAGAGAGGCAGAGGTGCTTCTCTTCCCTTAGGCAGTGGTGGGATGTGGGTAAAGCTCACATCCGTCTCTTTTGTAAGGAATATACATGGGGGTCGACTGGGAGGCGGGACTCAGCGGTCGCGAAGCTGGAGAGGGAGATACAGGACGCTGAGTCTCGCCTGGGTCAGTTTGGTGAAGACTCCAGCGAATGGGGAGAGTTTCAGAGGAAGAAGGAGGTTTTGAGGAGTCTGCTGCTTGAGCGATCTCGAGGCGCTTATGTGAGGTCTCGGGTCCAGATGCTGCACGAGCTGGACCGAGCGTCGCCTTTCTTTTTCTCTTTGGAGAAGGGGCGGGGAGCTCGAAAACAGCTCGTGGAGTTGCTTGCAGATGACGGCTCCTCTGTCACTGATCCAGAGAGGATTAATGCCTTGGTTAGGTCCTTTTATGGGACCCTGTTCTCTGCGGAAGGATTCAGTGTGGAGGCTCAGCAAGATCTGTGGGAGGGTCTACCGGCCGTAGATAGGGGGGAGGCTGATCTTCTTGATGGCCCCTTATCTTTGGAGGAGTTGACTTGCGCCTTGCATCAGCTCAGGAGGGGTAAGTCCCCCGGGCTGGATGGGTTGACGGTGGAGTTTGTTAGAGCATTCTGGGACGTCCTAGGGGGTGACTATATGTTGGTTTTGGGGGAGAGCCTGGCGACTGGAGTGATGCCTCTCTCGTGGCGTAGGACGGTTGTTGTCTTGCTGCCTAAGAAGGGCGAACTCCGTTTGTTGAAGAACTGGCGTCCAGTCTCTCTCCTTTGCACAGAATATAAAATTTTTGCACGGGCAATGGCAAATCGCCTGGGCTCCGTGCTGCATCAAGTGATTCATCCTGATCAATCTTATACAGTCCCTGGCCGGTCCATCCAGGATAACATCCACCTGGTTAGGGACCTGATTCATTTAGTCCAGGGTACTGGTGAGTCAGCTGCTTTTCTGTCTCTTGATCAGGAGAAGGCTTTTGATAGGGTAGAGCATGAATACCTATTTGGGACGTTGCAAGCGTTTGGGTTTGGACCACACTTCGTGGCCCGGGTCCGGCTTTTGTACGCTGCGGCGGAGTGTCTTGTAAAGGTTAATGGC